>JBAMJV010007824.1:0-35725 GCA_037951105.1 Echinarachnius parma
CTTTTAAGCGGCACATACCCGTCTTACATTATACATGAGTGGCCCCCCCCCCCCCCCCCCCCCCCCCCGGGGCAGCACTGCAGCAACTACTCATTTTTTCCAGAGAAAAGGAGCTCAAATGCTACAATACGGAATCCAAACCACAACAAAAACAGCATATTTGGTAAGCATAGTAGTTCAACTTTATTAATTATTAGAAATTTACATGAACAAACATGTTCAAGACCCAAATAACAACACAAACTTCTTGGACGGGCTTGAACATGTTGTCAAATATGGAGTACGTATAACCAATGCTAATTGACCTATGTGTGGGTATACACATACATTTTGAGAAAGGAGTCATATATTTCTTATTTCTAAACCGATTGTGCTCAAGCATTTAGGGATTATTCCCCCCTGTTTAGTATCTATTAGTGCAAACAGCGGTTTGGCCGAAATCATTGTCCATTCATGGAACAAAACATGCATGGGACAAAATGTAATGCGAGTTGCCGTAAGACGAATTACCGAAACTTATGCTTTCTATAATTGTACTGAAATAGTTTTTAACATCCAAATTTCTTATCAGCACACGAATATTTAAACATGATTACTTCATGTACGGATAATTTAACATTAGGTTTTCTCAAGTTTTGCCTTGTTCCGTTTTGTACATTTCTGTAAGATGAGTTACCGATTGGAAGCTATGTCCTAAAAGAGAGAGAACTACAGTGTAGCCAAAAATTATTTGGACACCTTGAAAAAATCACTTTAATTTAGATGATGCTAATGACAAATTTTAAAGAAAATGTTTGGTAAAAAGCTGCCTAAAATTCATTGTATGTGTTTATTAGATGCTGCTTCGTTGAAATCATAATAAAATATAAGACTATTTTTGAAAAATTATCAAAATTTTTAGTTTCATACTTTTCAGGGTGTCCAAATAATTATTGGCTACACTGTATGTTGTTTGATGGTCTTTTGTGATGCTTAGATTAATATTGCTCACTTCTACTGAATCTGTCTAGACAATTACAAACTTGTATTAGTTCCAGGAAATAGAAGAGTAACAACACAAAAATGTTGGCGTTTACCACATATATATTATATGTAATGCGAGTTTCCCTTACGGAAAATGCGAATTTATGAGCAAAAGAAGAAAAATGCTCCAAGGAGTTCTTCAGTCCAAATAGCATGTGCATAAGAATAGCCCATATCCTGAATGAAACCTGTATACATTATTCTGACAAATATTGACACAATATGCATCGACTTGAACTGAGTAAACAATGTGGTTGTTTATTTTGTGCCGCAATTCTCCAAACAATTTTGACCCTTCTGTTAATGTATTGGTCTGTTGATTTCGATTGTACTTCACACAAACAAACCAACCAACCAACAATTAAAGACATCAACAGTTGAGTGATGCACATCTTTTGTTTAACCATTTGTTTTGTTTTGCTTGTTTGTTTTTGTTGTTGTTGTTGTTGTTTTTTTTTGTTTTTTTTTTTTTTTTTTGGGGGGGGGGGGCTTTTTAAACACATTTGTGAGGTTGATATTCATACATGGATTGACAGAATACTGGTTCACTATGCAGATATACAACTGGTCTACTCTTGTACGTGCAAAATCTTTGTTATCGATAACAATTATGTTTGGTCTCATCTCTCAATTGCATTTGGGCCATTCTTTGAAAAGTGAAACTTTTTTGGGAAAAATGAAGTTTGTTTTTTCAGTTGTTTTATTCCATTATAGGAAAGATCAATGTCCAAGGTTTTATGAGATTTATGTTTTATATTGAATTTAGAAAATTTCTTACTCATTTGCATAAATTTACATATTTCAATATTCAAATGAAAATCATAACTCAGATAATAATCAAGCTAGCTTATTCCTCTTATTCTCCTGTACATGTTGATACCAACTTTGTATCTAAACCTAATATTTGTACAGTTCCCATTTCCATTCACATTGTACATGTCACACACGTGACCCAGACATCCCCACATAACATACATTAACAAACAACTGTTTGAGATCTTTTTTTTAAATTTGTAACCATAATTACAGATATATATCCGCTGTCTGATACTAATATAAACATTTTAGCTTTTCATATCTCACAGGATTTCCAAAATGAAATTGAGTTGAATTTGTTTTCTTCAAAAATGCTCCCGCGCAAAGTCACACACGTGACCGATGCCATTTGACCTCTGTCCTTGGGTAACGTAATCCTAATAAAATATTTTGTGTTACACCTGAAAGACTTCAACATATGCAAGTCATATATGAAGTTCACATCATCAAACCTCCTATACTTACTGTCATAAGCATATTTCAAATTTGTTCATATTTTAGGTCACACACGTGACAAAGAATGGCCCATTTCATTGTCCAGTTAAAGATCATGTTCACCTTTTGCAAAGGATGCAAGAGCCTTGTAAAAGTGTAATTGAAAAGCTTACCTGAAAAGAATACGGCTTGAAACCTCTTTTTCGTGGAGTTATATTGATTTCGAGATCTCAAAATAATAAAAATCGCCGCATTCTGACTTATGAGCCTATAGCTTCGCCCGCGTATTACGGTTTCTCCGTAGTCTTAGCTTTCACTTACTGCTTATGTTAGCTGTTAGCGTGGGGCTAACAGAGATTTCCGTGGCCGGTATTGCGACATCGGAAGGGATTAGTAGTGATACTACTACTACAATAATACCCGTTATTATTTAAATTATTAAGATGTTTAACCAATGTTTTATATCACCAGTTTGAATATCGAATGTGAAGAACGGAACATTTTAAAGATTTTTTTTTTTTTCTTTTAAAATTTGTATTGATTTTCATAATTTGTAACATTACAAAAACAGTAAAAATGGCAATTACAGAAAACAAACAAACAAAACAAACAACAATAAAAAACCTCTTGCAACTGTAAAACTGCATCAATACTGGTGGCTTACATAAAACAGATTCCAAATATTTCAGAGCACATTCTCAACAGGGGACCATTTTCTGTAATGAATATGTTCCTTTAGCTTTTGTTTTGCAATTACTAATTCTGTATGTCTAACACTACATATAAATGCTATGAGACCACCTAAACTCACTTCTAATTTCTTGCATCTCTGTATATAAATGTATCTCTTAAATAAAATAACCAAATGGTTTATCAATTGCCTGTGTGGTCCTTTCCAGTCTTTTATGAAACCAAACATTATTCTTTTTTTGGTCAAATCTTCAAATGTAACACACAGTCTAAGACCAAATTTATCAACAAAAGCTTGCCTTAAATCTTCAACTTTTTTACAATCACAAAAAATATGTACAGGGGTTTCAACAGCTGTCTGACAAAACGTACATAGTTCTGTTTCTACTTGACTCATTTTATACAGTTTGTAATTGGTATATAGAATGTTATGCACAATTTTGAACTGGAACACTCTCATCTTAATTTCTATTGTACAGTGAAATGGGAGCAGGTAAATCTGTGCCCACTCATCCTCCTGTATCCCATACTGAGTAGAAAATAGGTGTTCACAAACAGGCCTACTTACATATGCATTAGTAAAATTTACATAGACATTTCTAGTTTTTAAATTATGTATTTCTAAAATCAAAGATTCAAGCCGTTCTTTGTCAGAAACTTTTTTCTCTATAACCATTTGTAATAGTATCTGATTGAATGTGCTTCCCCATTTCTCTTTTACTGCTGACACAATAGCGAGGTACTTCATAAAATATTTATTTGATACCCCTCTTTCTCTCCAGAAATCAAATTTCACAATATCCCCATGCCTATCAAAAATATGGTTTACATAACATAATCCAGCCTCATGTAGAGCATTGCAATAAAATGATTTATTGTCTATAAGAATAAATTGGTTATTCCAAACACATTGATTGAGTATAGAGTGTTGATTTTCCTGGTCAACAAATTGATAGTGTTCTATAGTTTTGGACCATGCTAACAACATATTACAATAAAATGCAGGTATTCCAAGTGTTTGCAGGTGTTTAATGGAATAATTACTCATAAAAATCAATTTTCCACCAAATCGTTTACAATAATGTTTAAAAAATGTTTTCCAATTGTGATTAGATTGCATTATATACATTTTAAAGATTGTTACAAGTATAAAGATCCATTTCTGCCGGTAAACCCCCACTTGGTCTAAACCCACTTCGTCTAATATCCACTTCGTCTAACCCTACATAGTCGAAACCCATTTCGTCTACAACCACTTGGTCCAATAGCCGGTTCGTCTAATAACCATTTGGGCTATACCCTTATCGTCTAATATCCACTTGGTCCAAAACCACTTAGTCTAATGCCATTTCGTCTAATCACCAGATTGTCTAATATTCTATTGGTCTAATACCACAACGTCTAATATCCATTATAAGGGCTATACCCACTTCGGCTATATCCAGATGGGCAGTTTCTCACTTCGTCTAATAACCATTTCATCAACTTCCCCATACCCAGAAATTAGAGACGATATCAACCGATTGCAAGCGTAGGTGGGGTAGTACTGGTATCGCTTTAGTTTCCCGCGCTTTCTTTTCACGTCATTGCATAACGCGCACTCACTCCATGGAAATGAAGACTAGTGCGCGCATCCGTTACTATGCTATGACGTAACAAAGAAATCATTAATTCACTTACTGAATATAATTTATCAACTGAGTATACTTTGATCAAGTGAAACACGTCTGTTTCTGGGGTCTGCCGTCTGATATACAATGTATCTTCTTTATTGATGTTTATATCTTTTGCGAGCATCAATTGAAATATATCGGTTAAACCTTGACGTTTTATTTCGAAATGATTGAACATGACATTGTGTACGCAACACCCTTATTTATATTCATGTATAAGTTCAGAACAAAATAACGATTACATGTCTCCATGTAATGTTCAACCCACACCCCCACCCCGCTGCACCACAACCACCACACTTCCCCCGTCATGTTTTTTTTAATGACAAATTATGTAGACGTTTTATCATATTGAGGCACTGTGTCGAGTAAAAACATTTACTAAACGTTTAAAACATCGTCGGGAAAAGTAAAAAAAGGTTACGTTTAGGGTGCCCGACTGCAAAGAAAAAGAAAATAATGTACAGTATGTTCTTATTTTTTTTTTTGTCAACAGATTGAAGATGTTTTTTTGTCGGTTTTATATAACAGTATTTCAGGCCTGAACATTTACATTTTTTGCCGTTTCCCGACTTTCGCTATAGGTATATAGGGTGTAAAACAAAAACACGATTTGGCATTTACTTGTTTTTAATGTTTGTTTTCTGTTTGGTAAATTAAACGGAATAACCGCGCTGATGTATTGCCTTGTTATTTGAATATGCCATATTCTCTTACCACCCTCTTGTGTATGAAGATAACATCATATTTCTCAAATAATGTCACATATAACACGGTATGCTAACTTTCCCGATATCGGGATTTTGCAGACGTATGATTATCCCATTTGCCTACATTATATTTGTACATGCAATTAATAGCACTTACTTCAAATGGCATTTATGTTATTTTCATGCTACAATCATCGTCATAATATGCGATTATTCTTCTTCATCATCATCATCATCATCATCATCATCACTATAACTGTTCTACCATAATCATCATCATTATCATCATCATCATAACTGTTATACCATCATCGCCCACCATCACCCCCGTGTGTGTGTGTTTTTTTTTTTTTTTTTTTTTTTTTTTTTTTTTTTTTGGGGGGGGGGGGGGTCACTCTCATAAAAAAGGGACCCACCTGTGTCCATTGCCCCTAATTTCGAACACCTGTGCACCTGAAAAATTTCCCTTTTTATTTATTTTTCTTCTGAGTGCTATTAACCAACCTTTCTTTTTAAGAAAAACGTCGACGACGCCGAACAGGTACACTTTTTGTGGGTTTTCGTAATGATTGCTGAAAATCACTCCTTTTGAAATAGACAAAATTATACCCTTTCGACGTGTTTTTAATTTTTATTTTGGACGCAGGTGCGTAGCCAGTCATGTTGGGAGTGACCCTCCCCCCCCCCCCCCTGGGGGGGGGGGGGGCATCATCAACTTCATACGATCACAATCATCACATGACCATCTCCATCAATAACTTAACACGTTATAACTTATTCACACGTACTTTCACTATTTCACACAATTAATATTACAACTTGGAAAACATTTCCTGGAGGTTCGAATTTGTTTTTAATTCATTAAAAAAGTTCAATGTAATATATTTTTTAAATTCAGTTACCATCCATTATTAGCATCATCTTTGAATAATTTATCACAATCTAATCTTTTGGGGATAAGTCAATCTTCGATGAAAACATTCTTCAGCAAAGAAGAAATATTACTAAAATTTGTAATTTATTGTTGTGATTAGTTTTTCGAATTCGAGGTATTCGCACCTCGCCTGGTCATGCTGGTGTTATTACAATGTATGAGTATTCATACCACTTTACAAGTGGGTAGTAACGATACATGATCTCCTCCCCTCCCATTAAAAATGCCAACCAAACTATCACTAAACATATAATTACCCTGAGCTCAGATTAAAGCCCCCCCCCCTCCTAATCTCATAAGGCTTGCCGAAAGTAATCATCCTTGAGACTTCAATCAAATGCCAATATTATTGCTAGAGGTTTACTGATGTGTGATAGATTCAAAGGAAAGAACGCTGTTTACCTGGTGAAAACTTTAAAATTGAGTGATCACCATATTTGATGGCAAATTATTTTGGCTACGTTTCAGAAACGCTTTCCAATTCAATCATAAATATTTCCATTATAACTTAAGGGCGACATTTGAAAAATCAATATACTCATTTCATTTCTATTTGGCCATAACTAGAAAACAAGGTCAAAGAGAATTGTGGAAGCTCGAATTAATTTGGGATAATTATTTTGATAAAGTTATAGGCATGATCATGTACCATATGTCCCAACATTAATTACAACGGGACTTTCTGCAACGATAATTTTAAAGATAGATCAATCATAATACTTTTTCATGGTATGAAACTGTAACTTATTACCTACATCTTGCAGAAAAACCTATTTTATGTGCTTCAGTGGTCATGGAGAATGGGGATCTTTATACATCATGGCAAATTCCTTCCCTCCAGGTTTTGTAGGAAGAGGCGTTGTCCATTGTGTTCACGCCTTACATACAGTACTAAGTTGTTCATTGTGTTTTGCACAAAATATCTTTTGAGAAAGTAACTTCTTGTTTCCTGCATTTTCAACTAACGAAATAAATAATGAATGAAATGAAGTAAAAAGGAATCATATTTCTGAGTTTTGCAAACATTAGTAAGGTGTGAACATTAATGATTAAAGAGAAAATTAAATCATTAACTCATGGAAGACTTGATTTGAGCTCTTCCTCCTTTATGGCTTTCATTATTTGTTTCACATCCTTCAACAACAAAACCTCACACGAGTACACACCATTGATATAAAGGGTATGCACATAATTATACAAAACCTTCTTCAGTCTCGTAATAATGCTTATTTCATTTGAATGTACCGTATGGATGATTATGCGTTTACCAAGTTAAACAAAAACAATCATCATATTATTACAATACAAACTCTGATTGAATCACTTTCATTATGATTGGATTGTGAACTTCATTAGTACAAGCACAACGTACAATGATGGATTAAACTAAATAAATTTAGTCAGAATAAATAATATCACCAACACTTTTTCGTGTTCGATCTTAATGTCAACATAATTCCACAAACATGTTTATGCAAAATGAGGACTAACAAGTTGTGAATTTGAAGTTTGGTATATTGAAAAGATTTTGTTTTCTTCATTTTTTAGATGGTTAAGAAGTAATGTTATTATTTTATTGACAATTAAAATAGCATCTGTTTGAATGGAATTACGTAAATACAAGAAAACTATTACATTTCGTCCACGCAATTACCCACCCTTGTCACCGAGAGCGGACAAAATACCACTTTACAGGGTGGCCCCTAACAAACGGGAGGGGACCCAAAATAAAGTTTTGAAATGATTACGTCCATCGGATAGGGTGTTTTCCTATGAAAACGATACCAGGCACGAACAGTCTTTTTCGTGTATCTGATAGACTAAATAATTTCGTTACTATATTTTGGGAAGTGGTCCTTTTCATTTGTGAGGTGCCACACTGTATACTATTACCAAGTCAGCGAGCATGAGTCCATGTGAGTAGTACCGAATTATCAAAGCCACGGTAACATACCATCACCTTCTCGCTGGAGCTAGAACTTGCTGATCTCTTGATTTTGAGTTGATTTGGTCTGAGCCCCGTGCAATTCTATATATGTCGGAAAATAGAGAACAAAACATTTTTATCGGAAATTGTACGTTAAAATTAACACATAATAACATCACCACTCATCTGTAAGTATGATTTTGCTCTTGCTCAAAATGTAAACAAGAATTATTTTCACATATTTTCCTTTTGTGTTTTCCAGATTATTAGGGTGCAGATATGCCACTTAAGAGATAATCACATGTGTTTACTTTATCAATAATTTTGTTTAAAGGGACTTTGTCCAAATCATAAAAATCCAATTTGAATTCTAGCGGTTCCCTCATACCTCGTTGTATTCGTATTGACAAAAATTATGGGACAGGTTTCGTTTTTGTTTATCTCCCTTTCGTTACAAAGATATGTACGATTGAAGTGTTCAGATAATAAAAACTCCGTCTATCCGTTGGAGTTTTGAAACCGTGTACAAAGTGAGTGCAGTGAGTTAGTAAATATCACTTTGCAGTTTGCATTTTTGCTCATTACTCGGCCATGCAACGTCCATTTGACTTGAAATTTCCACACAATACCCTGTGGACATATCAGATAACAAGAAGATACGTTGCATCAACCATTCATCACTTTTTGCACATGATTGTCAACAAAGTTACTAGATCCCTTTAATGAAATTAATGTAGATTAGAGATCTGAACTGTGAACGTTATACTATCCCCTTTTACATGCGCAGCCATTTTATAAATGACACAACATGCAATACGTTAACAAAGTCGCTATATTATAAACAAGGTTATAAACTGTACGTATTGCCTTACAAATATACTAACCCGATGCATGTATACAGACACAAAGGGATGGAAACAGCATTGAGATGATGTCCACGATTGCTCCTTCCGTCTATTAAACGGCTGTGAATTAAAAACAAAAACAAATAAAAACTTGCAGAGCTTGTGTAACTCAAATTCCTTTTTTTGTTTTTATGATAAGTGGATAAAGTCAATAAGTCATTGTCTTTGTGGTGTTTTGAGTGTCAGAGGGTATAATAACAGCACTTGTGATTTACTGACTAGGTCTTAACTCTCAATAACTCTCGGCCTATCAAAATAGTTTTAATTACAGTAGTATTTAATGTATTAATAATACCATTTTGCAATAGGCCTACCAATAATAACTGTCAAACTTGAGTTAAGTCACTCGGACTAATTCTTAAGATTTTAAAGTACTACTAGCTATATAGATTATAGTGATCACTTTACGGGAACCCAGGCCCAGCCCATTGACTGGCTTGTCTAGACTTGTATTTTGTAGTGTTGATTGAAACTGAAACTTCGTCGCACTCTCACTCTCAGTGCGCGAGTTTGAAACGGCCGGCTAGCATAGCCCTTGCCCTAGCCTAGGGCTAGGCTAGCCTAGCCGCTGCACTGCCCTGACCCTGTTTACAGAGTTACAATAAGTAAGGTCTTAGAATAGGAAGCGCAAGGCCGCCCCAAACAAAAACAACAACATGTGACCAATTATTTGTCATGACTCTTGGAGTTGGAGTTGGACTTGGTCTTCACACTACTCTCACTGTACGAGGGCCTAGTCCTAGTTAGCTAGCGCTAGCTAGCTAGCTACTACCAGTAAACCGCGTAACGAACGGTAGACTAGACACGTCACTAGTCACCCTCGACTCACACTCTAGTCACACTGTCACACTCACACACTACACAGTCAGACGTTGACAATGACAGCCATGTATGATTAATTATCTGTTTTAATCTTACGAATTTACGGTTAACAAAATATCCTACCTGATTTCACAGCTTGTTGAAGAATGTGGAGATGTATTTCTTCTTATAACTCATAAACAATAGTCTAAGCATCGATGATTGATGGGCGTCACCGTCGCGTCGTTCAAAATATTACATTTTCTCGTGTACAGTGTACGCATTCATTGTTTACACAAAGCTAGCCACGCCCACATTTATCTAGATACGCCTTGTTTCCCTCGTGTTGCTAAGGAAAATTGAAAATTTCGTTTTTGAAATAGCTTGTGGGAACCAAGAGATTTATAGTTTTTAGAAAATGAACACCTAGATATGAAAGTTGAAGTGATAACCTTTCGTCGTCCGCCTTGTATTTTTTTTTTAAAGGTCGACAAGATTGTAAATTTTGAGGACGAAAGTAGGTCTACTCGTGTCTTTAACACGTGAGTCTATGGAGAGACTGACAAAAAATCGCCCAAAATCATGACTTCTGTGGGAACTCTGTGTGATGAAGTATAAATTAGGCGAATGGCATAATAAGATAGCTTATCAAATTTGTATGATCGCCCCGTCTTGTATTTTTTCATTTAAAGTAGTTTTCATACTTTAAAAAGTGAAATGTTATGGCGTTTGTACACGCGTCTATGGGAAATAATGGAGACTAAACGCGGTTCTACCGAGTGAGGGCGTTTGAAACGATACTAATCGATACCAACTTTCGTGTCTTACATTTCTGGACTTGGTTTGGTCTAATTGACAGTTGGTCTACTCCCACTAATGTCCCACTTGGGCTAATGCCCACATGGTCCAATGCCCACATTGTCTAATGCCCACATGGTCTAATGCCCATTTGGTCTAATGACCATTTGGTCTAATGGAAGTTTGATATGATATAGGTGTTGAAAGAGGGGGTCTGACCACATTTTAATTGTTATATAGTGTGTTATTTTATGTTGATGTATTTCAGGGGCTGCACCCCCATGCACCCGTACGAAACTAGACAAGTTAAAATTACCACTAAATAACAAGTGTAATACAATTATATTTGTGAAAACATAATGTTATAAATGCCTGTTAAATATCTTAATGTTAACCTGTGATTCATGTTTGCTCCTCTCTGTAGTAAAAAAGTCAAATTGTCTTTATTTAAGCATTGGAAAATAGGTGACAAACTACTTGAGAGTCCTTGCCAAAGTATTTTTTTTTTCTTTGAGACTGTTGTAGATATGTGTAAGACTATTGATGCCTGCGGGGGGGGGGGGGGGGGGGGGGGGGGGGGGGGGAGGGGGTACCAGTTGTTTTGACATACGAGATGATTGCTTGTACCCAGCTAGCCACCTGACGTCGGGCCGATGTCGGAATTTGGTTGCCGGATGTCGGCATATCGCCGTTGGCTCGAGGTTAAAATGTCCGCCAGCCCAACATCGTCACGACGTCATTTTTGTGATATATTGGCATAACGTAATTTTCCGACAATGGCCCAACATCATCTCATGACATGATGTTGGGCCATTGTCGGAAAATGACGTTATGCCAATATATCACAAAAATGACGTCGTGACGATGTTGGGCTGGCGGACATTTTAACCTCGAGCCAACGGCGATATGCCGACATCTGGCAACCAAATTCCGACATCGGCCCGACGTCAGGTGGCTAGCTGGGTAGTTGTACGAGATTTCAATTCCACATTCATATTAATTAGGTTATTTAGCTCAAAGTATGAAAGTCATTAAACAATCAGTTCAGCAAGGACTCTCAAAGCGAAATGTGTTTGAAGATGAATATCGATAAAAGAATACAATATCTGTTTATTCTGCATACAGAACATATCTAAATTCTCTATGTTTTTTATTGATATTTGTTTCAAAAATAAGAATTTTTATAATCCTTTCCGAAGTTTTCATTTCATTGTTTAAGTGTCATTTTGCAATGAGTGTCCTAACAATGAATTGAAACCAATCAGATTTGCGCATTTAGAACAAGTGATCTGACTTACAATTGACCCACACTGACCTGTGTGGGCGATCGTTAGACCAAATGGGAATTAGACTAAATGGCCATTAGACCAAATGGGAATTAGACTAAATGGTCATTAGACCAAATGGGAATTAGACTAAATGGTCGTTAGACGAAATGGCATTAGACGAACTGCTTTTAGACCAAGTGGAAAATAGACCTGATGGTATTAGACGAAATGGTATTGGACCAAATGGTTATAGACCAAACGGTAATTAGACCAATTGCATATGGACCAAGTGAAGAGTAGCCTAACTGAGAATTAGACGAACTGGTATTAGACGAAGTGATAATAGACGAAACGAGGAAAAAAAAAAGTAGACGAAGTGACAATTAGCCCATTTGGTGATCAGACGAAACGGCAGTTGCCTAGATGGGCATTAGACTTAGTGATGATTAGACCAAATAGGTTTAGCCGAAGTGAAGTTAGACGAACTGATGATTGGACCAAGTGGTATTAGACCAAGTGAATATAAACCTTTCTACCGCTTACATAATACAGAATTAAGTTAGAATACTATGATATACTATTATAGTCTAGCTATAAAAAAAAAATATCATGCATTACAGTCATGTACATTGATCACCAATCACGATTAGCAAAGAGAAAAACACTGCGTGCTTATATGTATTTTTGTGAGGGAAATAAGTGGTTTTCCAAAGGAAATGAGCTGTGTCTCAAATATGTACTGTTGATTGTTTCGAAGTGCGAAGTTTCTTTTCTGTATCACTGAAGTATTATTCAGTGAGTAAAGGGTTTTTATTTATTTGGCCATGAGTACTTTGACCCACAATTCTCATCATTCCTCGCCTGAATATTGCATATTAAACAATTTACCAACATGTACATTTGTGTTGTTACATGTAATATTATCATGTCATGTTACCACATTATTACAATAATATGGAGAAATTATATTACGTCAGGTTTATGGACCATTACATATTATTTTATATTGCCAACTTTATCGTATTATCGTGTACAATGTCATGATACACGTTATCAATAATACGTTTCAGTTTTCATAATCTTAATGTCATTCATCAAAACGCTAGCAAAGTTGCAGTATTTCATTTCTGAATCTCAAGAACGTATGTTACACCACAAATTGTCGTACCTGCACAAATTGTCGTAGGCGACAATTTGTGCAAAATGTTGACACCACAAATTGTCGCTTTCTGCACAAATTGTCGTTTGCGACAATTTGTGGAGGCGACAGCGACAATTTGTGCTGGTAGCTGGCACCACAAATTGTCGCCACACCTACGGTCCTGTTCAAAGCCTATGTGTGTGTGTAAAATCAGTGTAACAAGTAACAGAGGGGTTGATGTCTAAATGTATGCAAAAGAATGGATGTATTGCAACATAGAAAACACATGTCAACTTTGAACGGTCTCCTTCTGTCATCTCTCATTTGGTTCTCATTGTGACGTTATAATACAATCTCTTATGTAGCGCGCGCCATTAACAAACATTAACAGTGCTTTTTGCCATGTAACGGTCAAAACTTTGAGATCTCTGCCGACGAACGCGCGGCCGCCACGAAATTTGGCACACAGATAGCTTGCGACATAATCTACAAGATTACATTGTTATGTTTTTGAAAATAATACAATTTCAATTGATTATTCACATTTATGCTGAAATCCCCTTTTTGTCTGTAAATCGCTAAATAATCACTGAACATTAATATATTTGTTTGCCTAAATTAACCGGTTTCGAACGTTAGAAATTGCGACAGCGCAGATTTTCTTTATGTAGGATATTTCTTTGTTTTTTTGGAATTACTTATTATTTGTTTTTTAGACTTATGTTGTTTTTTTCAATGGAAAAAATTATTTACCATTTCCATCTAGAATTTGTACACCAAACACACAATTTAGTGATTTTGGGGCCGACGCTCACTTACAAACGGTCACTGCGTGACTTCGGAATAGTATACCTGGTCGTCGCAAATTTGGTCTCAAAAGACTTCAATACAAAAAAACCCCCATGAAGTCACGCGGCGATACCTGCGTGCGTTGCGGAATTATCACGCAAAAGGTCGAGCCCCCCCCCCCCCCCCCCCCCCCAGGCCTGGTTGAATACAAATTTCTTTTGACATCAAATACAAAAACATAACCATTTTAATTATTACAAAGACAGCACGAATAAATAAACCATGTATTCACAAACGAAAATACAAAAAAGACAAGAAATAAAAAAGGGTACAAATCTTTGCCCCCCCCCCCCCCAGCTCACAAACTCCCATGAAAGGTACCTAGCTAGAAACTGAAGGAAAAGCAGAAATACAACCGAAAATCACATGAAAAATCACATGGAGGCGACAGCGACAATTTGTGCTGGTAGCTGGCACCACAAATTGTCGCCACACCTACGGTCCTGTTCAAAGCCTATGTGTGTGTGTAAAATCAGTGTAACAAGTAACAGAGGGGTTGATGTCTAAATGTATGCAAAAGAATGGATGTATTGCAACATAGAAAACACATGTCAACTTTGAACGGTCTCCTTCTGTCATCTCTCATTTGGTTCTCATTGTGACGTTATAATACAATCTCTTATGTAGCGCGCGCCATTAACAAACATTAACAGTGCTTTTTGCCATGTAACGGTCAAAACTTTGAGATCTCTGCCGACGAACGCGCGGCCGCCACGAAATTTGGCACACAGATAGCTTGCGACATAATCTACAAGATTACATTGTTATGTTTTTGAAAATAATACAATTTCAATTGATTATTCACATTTATGCTGAAATCCCCTTTTTGTCTGTAAATCGCTAAATAATCACTGAACATTAATATATTTGTTTGCCTAAATTAACCGGTTTCGAACGTTAGAAATTGCGACAGCGCAGATTTTCTTTATGTAGGATATTTCTTTGTTTTTTTGGAATTACTTATTATTTGTTTTTTAGACTTATGTTGTTTTTTTCAATGGAAAAAATTATTTACCATTTCCATCTAGAATTTGTACACCAAACACACAATTTAGTGATTTTGGGGCCGACGCTCACTTACAAACGGTCACTGCGTGACTTCGGAATAGTATACCTGGTCGTCGCAAATTTGGTCTCAAAAGACTTCAATACAAAAAAACCCCCATGAAGTCACGCGGCGATACCTGCGTGCGTTGCGGAATTATCACGCAAAAGGTCGAGCCCCCCCCCCCCCCCCCCCCCCCCCAGGCCTGGTTGAATACAAATTTCTTTTGACATCAAATACAAAAACATAACCATTTTAATTATTACAAAGACAGCACGAATAAATAAACCATGTATTCACAAACGAAAATACAAAAAAGACAAGAAATAAAAAAGGGTACAAATCTTTGCCCCCCCCCCCCCCCCCCCAGCTCACAAACTCCCATGAAAGGTACCTAGCTAGAAACTGAAGGAAAAGCAGAAATACAACCGAAAATCACATGAAAACGAATATTAACACATGCTCACACATGGCTTGTTTTTTGTTTATTTTAAGTTGTCTCGAGGCCAATTTGTAGTGTTCTTTAATGGTCTCGGCCCTCAAAACCAAAATTAATAGTCTCGGTCTCGGCCTCGAGATTTGTTGACGGATCTCGGTCTCTGCTTCGTAAAAATCTTCCACTGGTGTCGACGCCGAGGCCGGCCTCGAGTCCACCAACACTGATTTTTATTATTATCATCATCATCATCTTTGTAGCTTGAAGACAGCGACTGACGACAATTTGTGCAATATGCGACAATTTGTGGTGTGAGGTTTTACGTGATTTCACAAATTGTCGCCGGGTATGGGGGCGGCGAGAGCAACACAAATTGTCGCAAACGACAATTTGTGCAGGAGGCGACAATTTGTGGCGTGAAAATTTTGCACAAATTGTCGCCTACGACAATTTGTGCAGGTACGACAATTTGTGGTGCAACAAACGTAGCTTATCTGTTGTAACAACCTAACAGGTAATGCATCTGCATACTTAGACACTTTATCCACACGCTCAATTATAATCTTCATTTCTAATTCCATAATATATATGATGACTTTACAAGGGTTTCATGGCATATATATATTTTGCTCGACCGTTTGACATACCTGTCATTATAGTTTGGCCACCGCCTGTAGACTGGAGCGGCGGCGCTGCAATGTAATATAAAAAATAACAATAATAATATTAATCATAATTCAATAGTACAACAACAACAACAACGACGACGGCGACGACAACAACAATAATTATAATACTAAACAACAATAATAGTAGTTAGTAGTAGTATTAGTATTATTAGTAGTGGTAGTAGTAGTAGTAGTGATAGTAGTAGTAGTAGTAGTAGTAGTAGTAGTAGTAGTAGTAGTAGTAGTAGTAGTAGTAGTAGTAGTGTAGTAGTAGTAGTAGTAGTAGTAGTAGTAGTAGTAGTAGTAGTGTAGTAGTAGTAGTAGTAGTAGTAGTAGTAGTAGTAGTAGTAGTAGTAGTAGTAGTAGTAGTAGTAGTAGTAGTAGTAGTGGTAGTGGTAGTGGTAGTGGTTAGTGGTAGTGGTAGTGGTAGTGGTAGTGGTAGTGGTGGTAGTGGTAGTGGTAGTGGTAGTGGTAAAAATGTATGCTCTTTCAAATTTTACACTCTGTTTTTCATTATCTCACGAAAAAATTATTTTGTGCAGCGCCCTCTATACCAAAACTGAACTACTCCTTTAATCAATAATTATTTATAAAATGATAAACTAAACACAAAGCTATTCGTTTGATTATAGTTCATATTAATACACAAAATGATAAAGAAGTCTAATATGCGCAAAATTCAATCTTGTACAAGATTAATTAGATGCTATATATAGGGTTTATCTTTAATCTGCACAGGGCGGTGGCAAATATACTGCAATTGATACGTAATAATGAATGATTGTGAATAATAATGAAAACATTCAAAGCATAAATGTAATGAACACAATTTGTTAGAGTACATAAATGCAATTATTATGCAATAAACAAACAAGAAATGTTTAACAGTCGACTTGGAAGAAATGCTTTTATACTCTATAAATGATCCTGGAAATGATATTTTTCCCAATGGGCAAAAAGGAATCAGAAGTAAATGTATGAGACAGTTTACAAATTATGTACAAGAATTATATGTTAGAATTATCTATACATACACTATCCTTTTTTGTCAATAATGTGTGTGATTGAAGTGTAATATTCCCATCATTTATAGTATTGCCATGAATAATTATATCAGAGTCAGACTAAGTGTTTTCTCTGTTAGAAGTTGATATAAAAGAAGGGAAATAACACGGTGTTATTAGCAATCAAATATCTTGAGTTGTGTATGTTGATTATATTATCATCTTTATGTATACGAAAGGACGTCGGTTAAAGGACGCCATTGCATGAATGGGATGAGTCAGCATTTCAGGACAACTTCATCATCCAATTTCTGTAAACAACACTCTCTGGAAAGGGATACACTAATTGTTTTTATTCAGGTCTGTTTACTGACCAAATGGTACGTATATGATATAAAGCTTTCACACATGATTAATGAAATACGATTATGTGTGATTCATCTCATTATATTACTTTGTTACATTTTTACATCTTATTGCAAACTTAACAAATCTAGACATATTCAGTGCAATCTGTTTTGATATACGTATACATGTATAAGACAGGTCATGAATATAATAAAGGGATGTTTGTAAAGTGTCTAACTCCACGAACATTACTTGAAGCTTCCTCGTTTCTCTTCTACCGTGTTGTTTAGCTTATGGTAAGAGATAAATAAAATAGGGTTAGATTTTTTCCAATGCCCCTATAGTACGACGATATCTATCATTCAGCTAAAGAGCGTTAATGAACGGTCATAAACCTCATAAACGTCATACAGTAATTTGTTGTAAAAGCCGACGCATATTTTCGCTTTTTTAACCAGGAAAGCAGTGTCCTTTTTCAATGAAACATTCACACATCATTCGGACATATCGTACAATGATTTTGTTACAGGATTGAAGTCTCAAACGTCATTTTGGGCAATATCTGACACTTTACAGGTGCACCTTTAAAACCTGATAAATTGAACAGTCCTGACTTTTATGAATTACTCAGATCAATATGCCAGTAAAGTTGGTCTGAAAAGCCCACTTTGTCATAGCTATGCGGATATACCGAGCTACTTATAGGTGCACCTGTAAAGCGCTCTCAAGATAGTTTTAACTATGTTTACATTTAAAAATGTGAATGTGATGTTCTGTTAAAATAATCATTCATTAGAGAGGTCATCAACAATTATTTAAAATCTACTTTGGTATATATTCCAATCGGATATATATATTTATGGATATTAGCTGATATTTTAGCTGTTTCCGAGCCCATTTTGATCAAACAAAATGTATGCTGTCTTTTAAATTGTGTACAGTTTCAAAGTTTACACTTAGTTTTCATTACCTCATACACAAATATTTATTGAAGCGCCCTCTAAACCAAAACGTACAGTTTAAAGGACAATGAAACCCGGACAAATCGTTGTTTGCACTATACGACACTAACTAGGATGAATAGTCTCTAAAGGTTTGAGCACTATCGGTCAGGAAATAAGAATACAGTACTATGGAAATAATCCCCTTTTCAAAGAGTTATTCAAGTTGACAACGCACTCTGGCAAAGTTGTGGTCAACTCCCCATAACAACCCATAATTTTCTCAAAATAAACAAAAACAAATTTTAAGACTAAATATATCATATTTATTTACGATGAAAAATAACCACACCAAGGTCGGTTTTAAAATATAGCACAAATAGCATCCACTCAGCCATAATGTTTTGATTAGCCTATCTCAATTGCAATATTCATTACGTTATATTTTATTTTCATTACAATTTTGACCTTTTCAGATTTTTATCTCTGAGGGTTCGGAGGAAGACGAATTCGAAATTTCTCGGTTTTAACTTCATCTGAATTTACAAAAAATGGGAATCCTATAACAAACATGTTTTTCTGTCGAATCCAAATATTTGCCTTTTGTTTCAGCACGAATGTTGGTCTGAAACCATTCTGAAGAACACTAATCAAGTGATCTTCAAAAACCGATGTCACCCTTGGTCAACCAGTTATAGGACGGTTTTTCTCCTGGTAACACTGGCTCAAACTTACCAGGGAGACGTGAATCAGACAAGCAACATGTCTCAAAGCAGGGTAGGAAATATACGGGGGCTGAAGGCGATTTTGCCCCCTAATTTTCAAAATAGCCCCTTGAAAACAGTAGATAGCCCCTTCAATTACCATAGGGTATTATGTGAAATAGTTTGTGATATCCATCAGATTGAAAAAGTAGCCCCCTAAAATAAAATAAAAATAAAATGTCCTGCATTGTCTCAAAGACAGGCCAGTATGTCGATTTCTCATACCCGTGCCCTGTTTTATTGGAAAATGTGTATTTTCAGAGTTTGTCTTTAACAACAAGACAAAATAATGACATTATTTACATACACCTCTGCATACGATAATTTCATTTGAATGGGGTGTTCCTCCATTGATGCTATTTTTGGAAAGAGACCTCGCTGTTGTTTGATAGGTAATGCGTGAATGATTACATGCTAATTCTATTTCACACCTGTAGGAGACTAAATTTCATTTAATTCGATAAACAAATTTTCACATTTCATCGTATATAAATATGAAATATTTAAACTTCAACAAGTGTCCAGATTCTTTTTGTGCTGCGTATATATGTTTATCATTCATGGAGTTCAATATATGTTTTGTACAATGCATTTATACACAACATAGTTTAGGTTTGGGGAATGGAACAGTGCGAATATGAAGAAAACTTAAAGAATTGTAAAATTATACAAAACATATAGGGAGCTGTCCACAAACTTAAGAGTACGTTGCAAATTGAGCCCCCCATTAAATTGACAGGTTATGTACAGCTAGGGCGATCCACCAAACACCTTCCCAAATAAAATTAGTCATCTCAAAATGGAAGAGTGCTTTGCAAATTTGCTCCAGAGACGTTCGTTGGAACCAAACATTACGTAACATCACAATGGAAACGTAGACAAAGAAAATAAGTACCCGCAATTTATGCAAATGAACACATTTGTCCTTCACAAATTCACATTTTATGCATCTGCTAATAGCGGCACATTTTGACCTGTAAAAGGTCGTTATAGTATGGCAAGCCGTTTTAACATTTATTCATATTTCGTGATATCAGGAATTCAATTCTTCATATTAATAATTGCCATTTGGTAACAACAAGAAATCATTTCTTGATCAAGAATTCAATTATTGATATCAAGACATGAATTCTTGATATCAAGAATATAATTTCAATATCGATTCTTCATATCACGAAATATGAACAAAGTTCCAAACGACTTGCCATAGGCCCGCGCTGCGGATGTTTAACTTTTGCTATATAATATATGCTCATAGCCGTATGTATACCAACTGCACATCTCCACCGACTCGAACAGGTCCTCATATAATTCTTTGCTGCCGAATGTATCTACTTAATCCACTGGTAATCATATGTATTTGACTAATGCCAACACCAACACGTCACCACCACACCACAGCCACCACAAGGTACCAATTAAATCCCCAGGTTGATGGTCATCCAGGTCGATTACCATCAACTTGGGGATGATCAATCAGTGGGCATGTACCCCTACGCCGACAGCATATTTACCATTCCAAACGTATATTGAATGTAATAGGACCAATAAAACACATACGATATAATGACACTGTGATTAACACAACTGAATAATTACAAATAAATGATTTTCAGCGAAAATCATCACAACTAAATAATTTCGCGAGTAACCAAACACGAAGTTTTCAGTAGGAATCATTGTGTAACACTCGTTTAATTTCTTCTTTGTATGGAAAACAAACAGTTTGATCCAGACTCTTTCTTCGTACTACCTCTTCTTCGTACTACCTCCACTTCTACTGCAACTCTGCAAGTATTATTAGTAGTACTTCTAGTGCTTACTACTATGTCTACTTCTCCTGTTGCTACTGATGCTAATAATACTACTAAACAAATACTACTACCACTACTTCTTCACCACTACTTCTTCCACCACCACCACCAACTAAATAATTTCGCGAGTAACCAAACACGAAGTTTTCAGTAGGAATCATTGTGTAACACTCGTTTAATTTTTTCTTTGTATGGAAAACAAACAGTTTGATCCAGACTCTTTCTTCGTACTACCTCTTCTTCGTACTACCTCCACTTCTACTGCAACTCTGCAAGTATTATTAGTAGTACTTCTAGTGCTTACTACTATGTCTACTTCTCCTGTTGCTACTGATGCTAATAATACTACTAAACAAATACTACTACCACTACTTCTTCACCACTACTTCTTCCACCACCACCACCACCACCACCACCACCACCACCACCACCACCACCACCACCACCACCACCACCACCACCACCACCACCACCACCACCACCACCACCACCACCACCACCTTAGGGAACAATGTTTTCCCCAAATACTTGGCTAATCATACTCACTTGAGCTGTTGGTAGCCATATCCCACTCTCAGTTGCCACTTCACGATTACCTGCCACAGGACACTGGCGACGAATGCACATCGAAAGTTCAGAACTTTGAAACAATAACAGTTTCTTCCAATTGAACTACCAGCCTAGTATTAGTGGCGTGTACTGTGTTACGTGAATGCAACAGGTGCACACCTTCGAAGCATAACTATAGGTGTTGTTTTTTTCAAGTGCACAAGCATGAACTAATATACAAAGCGCCTATTACCAGTCAGCAGAGTCAGTATGTACATGTACGAGATGTGGCGCCGAACAATAATACATTCCTAATGCAAGGACGTGCTGCATGCCAAATGTTTGTACAACATGACAAATAGGGGGAGAAGAAAGGCCCTTGGGATACACGGTTCACCGGGTCGCTAAAAAGTCTGCTCCGTTCATCGCTGGAAATGGTATACCATGCAGTTCCAGTCCACGGTGTGACACAACAAATACGACTGTAGCACAGAGGGACCTACTTTAGACCAAACAAAAAGGCAGCAGAGCGAGACAATTGTATTGAAAAATAGTCGTCGGACCTCCTGAATAACGACAAAGCAGTTTTACACGGTCTTCGGTTTTTTTTTTTTTGCATGGGGTGAACGTGTTGACTGAATTTTAAACGCACATATAATATGAGTGACATCACACAATGGAATGAATATCACAATAGTTAAAGGTGGCGTAGCTACTGGGAGGGGGGGGGGGGGTAGCATGGGGCATGTGCCCCCAATAAATGACGACAGTAACAACATAAAGTGACAATTTTTTGGGGAAAAAGAAAAATCAGATGTGTCCCCATTAATTTGTGTGCAACCCGCCTCCCCATCAGTGCGACCATGCCTCGCATTTGACTGATCCTAGGGCCCAGTCATCTTAAATTGACCCACTTTATTATTCAAACGGGTCTACTTGAAAGAGATTTACAGATCGCCTAATTAAACAGGTTCGATGAGAGGGAAACGCCTAAGCTCGGGAACGGGACTGAGTGACAAATGGTACTTACATTAACATATGTCATGAGAAGAGGGTCTAGTCTCGGAGCTAACATTATAAATAAGCATACATTATATTCAACCTGTAAAAGCCTGCCAAATAGCAGTATTGGGAAAGTTACCAAAAACATATATAGGCTATTGGCCAAACTAAATGATCAATATTGTTGAAAATTAGGATACACAAAAGGGCTTGTGTGGTATAATTCGAACCTTAGTATCGTTAATGCAAAAGGGCATTTCCACGGTAACTCGCGCTACACTTTATGGTACATTTACTACTTCAATGTGCTGTAACTCCATTATTTTAGAGAACTGTAGGCTGATTTTATCACCAAGGATTTATTAGATTTGCCCTTACTCCCCTAACTAGACAACACCAAAAACACTGACAGAGCTACATTTAGGAACCTTTAGGGAAGAATCCCGTTCGGTAACTCGCGTTACAACAACAAAAAAGACATGGACAAAAGTCAGTAATCCTAGAACGTGAAAAGCACCATCTAAAAGGTCATCCTGGTCAAATAATGTATGTGCTAATTAAATAAGTTAGTATTGAAACATTTTCCAAACTATTTGGGAATAAATCATAGGATGCAGAAACATCGGTAACTCGGCGTTGTACAGTTTGTCCGGAGGTTTTGGTTCATTACAAAATATAGCACTCAAAAGACTAACATTTTCACCTGAAAAGGTACTGTGATTTTTAGTCATCCAATTTGGTGCCTTAAATAATGAAAATACCAGAAAATATGAAGAATATCCTGAAATTTGCACAGGGTAGTCCTATGTGTGGAGTTTCGTGTATGGTTTCTATTTTCAAAGCAGTTTGTGTCTTCTTTCACGTGGTAGGTGATGAAAGTATATACTTTTAATTTTGTGTGTGTGGGACATTTCCCAATACTGTTATTTGGCTTGAATAGCCCTCATCATATCATGCATTCAGAACACTGGCCATTGTTAGCATATATTATGGGATTATGTGTCCCGGAGATCATTGCTAACCTTTTTTCATCTTCCTTATAACCCAAAATAATTTTCACTACTCTTTGTAACGATGGAAGAGCTCCTTGTATTCTTGAAGAAAACATTTAAACAAGAAAATATTAAGTTCCAATCCCCGATTCTTATTTCCTTTTATTGTAAATGATTAACTACTTCTAACCAAAGTCGTTGAACTTTTGAACAATGCAAAAATAAATGTGAATAAGTCTCCACCTCATCTCGACAAAAGGAGCATACATTTTTATAAAGGTTTTCTTTTGTATAAATTGCACCAAGCAATAATTTAAACTGAAATTATCTGTTTACCACACAAAATTGAACGTGTAACCCTTAAAAATACAACTTTCATTTCTTCATAAGTATAATTATTTTGACCCTGTCCATCCCGTATTTGTAGTCTATGATCTTGTTGAAACTGTATACTAAAAGTGTCATATATTTTTCTTGATTTGTATCTCAGACAGTGTCTCTATGTTACCTAATAGATTCATTTTTATATCAAAGTTCTTACTATTAATTTCCATGAATTCCCCATCTTTCCATAAATCCTTTGTAAACCCAGACCCCCCCCCCCCCCCCCCCCCAAATACGGAGTTTATAGGTTTTAATTAATTTCCATCAATCATATCAAATACTCTAGTCATGACCCTACTTATACCTTTCTGAATAAAAATCGCTATCAAAAAACATTTTATTCCTAATACATATATGCCTATTATTTAACATAATCGGATTCATCTTATTTCCTTCATAATGCCTACATGTAGCATACTTCCCTCTCGCACACAAACATGACACACACACATACACACCCACGCACAGACATACGCAAACGCACTTTTTTTTTATTCCTTCAAATAAATGTACAGAGATTTACAATCGAGTCTGAATAAACAAACATTTTCATTTTTAATTTCTTATACAAAGACAATACTTAAAGGAACTAATTACTATACAACTGTACAAAAAATTAACAACATTCATGGCTCACAACTTTATATTTGACTTGATGTTCTCTGTTCGAATTTCGATAATAAGTTATAGTAAAGCATCACACATATGCGTAATTATTTTTGTTTACTTATGCCTTCTTTTTGTTATCCCGCTCATTTACTTGAGCGCAGAGTGTCGAAGTGACGTCGTCAAGCTCGTTTTGCCTTTAGTAACAATGGTTTTTAAAACACCGACTTTTGGTTTGAGGTAGGCTGATTGTTGTCTGAGCAACCGATCAATCACACGTTTTAGGCTTGCCCGACTTTTCTTTTCTTGAATTAAGCTGCCCATGGCAACGATGAGCTATGACACCACACTTCGTTGCATTATTGTTTCGCATGTATATAACTACGTACTCCATGCTTCACTCTATTTTTGTTAAATAGACTGACCTGATTTCGCACTCGCCGCAATCTATTGTATACCTTTCCTTTGATGTTTGTTACTCTTTATGTTGTTTTGAAAAGGAATTTCCTTTTATGAAACGATTAACGACGTCTCCATTATTTTCCTTTTGCTGAAATCAGGTCAGTTCTTACTGTCGGTCATTCTTTAATTTGAAATTAGTAATGGTTTTGAAAGTTGTTATCGCATTTTATACACTTTATTATAGTTACGATTTATTCGATTGAATTTGAACTATTGGTATTCTGTTATTTGGCTATTATACTTATTCAAATTTGATTTTTTTTTTTTATTTTCGCGCAATATTCAATATTTAATTTTTAAACTACGATTTTCCTCCAACAATAATATATTTTCCAATGGGTGCCTCGCTATTGGAATATACTGTACCGTCATTATTTTGTTTCCTCTCGCTCGTTCGTCATGCCAACAGTGTCTCAATGTGTGTTCATGTCCATTTTGTATTCGTGTTTTTGTGTTTCCCTTCCTACCTACTGCAAGTGGTGGTTTTCATTGTCCTTTCTTGAGCTCTCTGTGTCTCCACCGATTATTTTCTTTTTAAGTCATTATCCTTACGTGTATATGCTAGCGCTGCGTATGTTTATTGATTATGATATGCTTTTTGGTTCTTGTTACTCAGATTTTGTGTTTGTACAATTATTATGGCTAATTTAGATCACCACTTACCTTTTGAGTCTGTGAGCGACGATGACCTTCTTGATGTATTAAGCCCCATTCAAGCTAACAATCAATTTTTTGTTAATCGTACAGGAATTTTTGATGAAACTGTAGTTGAAAATATAAACTCATCTTCTGAAGAGTTGAATTTGAATTTAGATCACGATGATCCAGCACAACATTCTTTTACAAAGTATATAACAAATGCACAGCTTCATAATATTATTAAAGATTTTAATAGTGATACATTCTCTTTATTGCATTTAAATATACGAAGTTTAAATAAACATTTTGATGAATTGCAATCATTTTTAGATAACCCTTCCAATAAACAGCTTTCTGTAATTGGCCTAACAGAAACTTGGTTATCCCATGATTCTAATTTACCCTTCTTAATCGATAATTATGATTTTGTCTTTAAAAATAGGCAAGGGAGAGTCGGTGGTGGTGTTGCTTTATATGTGCTTAAATCTTTGAATTATGTTTTGCATGATAATATTTCAATAATGAATAATGTCCTTGAGACTCTCTTTATTGAAATTATGAATCCTGGAGGTAAAAATATAATAGTTGGAGTCATTTATCGACCCCCTAATAATAACCCTAGAGAATTCTTGACGCAATTCTCTGACTTATTGCGAAGTCCAGCGTTTATAAATAAGGATGTGTTTTTAATGGGGGACTTTAATATAAATTTATTAAATCATGAACATAATAATTTGTCACAAGAATTTCTCGAGACTCTCCTCTCTGCCTCTTTTTTACCTCTTATTTCTAAGCCCACTCGTGTGACAAACTCCTCTACCTCATTAATAGATAACATCTTTTCAAATGTAATCCCCCACCCTGACTCTTATATTGTTCTTTCAGACATAACTGACCATTATCCTATTGTAACGCATTATACTGTATTTAAATCAATTAATAATTATGACCCACGTTCATTTAGACGTAAAGTCACTAATAACAAATTAGTTAGTCTTGCTTCTAGTCTTGAACATGTAGATTGGTCTCCTGTTTATGGTGTAGATGAAGTGAATTTTTCTTACGATAATTTTTGTGATATTTTGAATAATCAATTAGATACTTGTATTCCTAAACAAAGAGTTAAAATTAATGATTATAAAAAAACACCAAGACTCCCTTGGATCACTAAATCAATATTACGTTCTATAAATAGGAAAAATAATCTTTTTTATAAATATAAATTAGATGGCACAGAAAGGTTGAAAATTAAATATACATCTTATAAAAATATTTTGATTAAGATTATTCGTTTGGAAAAGAAAAGGTATTTTGAAAATATGTTGGCATTATATAAACATGATATGAAAAATACTTGGAAAACGATTAAGCAGGCAATGAATGTTATTAATAATAAATCTAACATAACAAAAATTAAGTTTAATGATGAGATTGTTGAGGATCCAAGGGACATAGTAAATATTTTAAATAATTACTTTTCTTCGATTGGTGAAAATCTTGCTGCTAATATCCCCCCATCAAATAAGCATTTTGTTGATTTTTTGGGCCAGCCAAATTCAAACTCTATATTTTTTTTTCCTACTCATAGATATGAAATTTTAGATATTGTTTCGAAATTTGATTCTAAGAAAAGTTCAGGCCATGATGAAATTAATAATTTCATTTTAAAAGGCATTATATCTTCCGTTGTGGATCCTCTTGTTCATATTTTTAATTTGTCTTTATTATATGGCCAGGTACCAAATTCTATGAAAATTGCTAAGGTTATTCCTTTGTTTAAAAAAGGAGATAAATTAGATGTAAATAATTATCGACCGATTTCTTTATTGTCCTCTTTTTCGAAAATTTTAGAAAAAATAATTTATTCCCGGACAGTATCCTTTTTGAAGAATAATAATATTTTTTCTAATCTCCAATTTGGTTTTAGGGAAAAACATAATACTGTACACGCATTATTGTCTTTTATTGAGAAGGTAGCTCATGCAATCGACAAATCTTCTCATACGATAGGCATTTTCCTGGACTTCTCCAAGGCCTTTGACACAATTAATCACGACATTTTACTTTATAAACTTTCACATTATGGTGTACGTGGGATGGCCTTGGAGTGGTTCAGGAGCTATCTTTCGGATAGAAAGCAGTATGTATCTTTAAATGATA
The DNA here is from genome assembly GCA_037951105.1 of Echinarachnius parma. Lineage (NCBI taxonomy): Eukaryota > Metazoa > Echinodermata > Echinoidea > Clypeasteroida > Echinarachniidae > Echinarachnius > Echinarachnius parma. The sequence goes on from JBAMJV010007824.1 coordinate 27,785, forward strand.
ACTCTTCTGCTCCCCATAATATAAATTGTGGTGTTCCACAAGGTAGTATACTAGGCCCACTTTTATTTATTTTATATATTAATGACTTTTGTCGATCATCCGAAATTTTGTCTTTCGTACTTTTCGCTGATGATACGAATTTGTTTTTTTCTCATAATGATTCTTATAGACTAGTTGAAATTATTAATATTGAAATGAGTCATATTTTATCGTGGATCAGAGCGAACAAATTATCATTGAATCTCCAGAAAACGAAATATATGTTGTTTAGTAAATCTATAGATTCGTTACCTGCTAACATAGTTTTTGAAAACACCCCTTTGGAGTGTGTTTCATTCATTACATTTTTGGGTGTAACGGTTGACAATAACCTTACTTGGAAATTTCATATTGATAATATTTGTAAAACAATTTCTCGTAATATTGGTATAATTAATAAAGTGAAGACATGTCTTCCTTTTAATTCATTAATTATGCTTTATAGTTCTTTGATACTCCCATACTTGAATTATGGTATCTTAGTTTGGGGTAACACTCATGAAACTTTATTGGATAAAGTGTTGTTATTACAAAAGAAGATTATTCGTATTATTTGTAATTCCCCCTTCTCTCCCATACAGACCCCTTATTTTTTGAAAATAAGATACTGAAGGGTAAAAGATTATATTTATTTCAACTTGGTCAATTTATGTATAATTATAATAAAAATATGTTGCCATCTGTTTTTCAAGAAATGTTTTTTAAAAATAGCTCAGTTCATAATTATCCAACAAGACATTCTGAAGAATTTCATTTACCTCTCTTGCGGACCCTCCTTGCTCAAAATACATTTATATATGAAGGCCCCAAATTATGGAATTCTTTAAGTACTGAAATAAAAAAATGCTCCATCGATTAATATTTTTAAGAAAAATTTAAATTGTTTTTATTACAATCTTATGTACATCATTGAACTATATCGCCCATTTACTCTTTCCCCGTCCGTACGTCATCCTGAACAAGGTCTTTCTCTACTCGCAGACTCAAAATGTAATCTGATATGATATATTGTGCCTTCTCATGCATAGCTCCTTACTAAGCGCGCAACTCTTTTTCCTCATTTTCACTTGAACCCACATGTAGCTCATCCTTTTGTACTACTGATTATATTTGTACCCCCGATCCCCTCTTCCGTTTGCAGTGTCTAATTGTTGTATTGTATCCGTCTTCTCCTATTGTTGTCAAATTCTCTCTTGTCCATGTAGGTCTCTGTTGGCACCCCTTTTTTCCTCTATACTTTTTTGTAGTCTAGAATGTGTTAATTTAAATATACAATAATATCCTAACTATTATTTGAGGGGTCCACAATTGTACAAGCACTGCTTTTTAGTGGACCCCTCTTGTTTCCAATATGTATATCTCTATTTTGTATAAATTGTAATAATTCATTTGTAATGTTTTGTAGGAGCAAGAATAAAATGAAATTGAAATTGAAAATTGAAAGAAAAGTACAAAATGAACCGGAAGTCATTTTGATAACGGGAACAAAACTTTGCTCTCCCTCACACCCACCCTCACCCACACACACACAACACCACACCGCACACACGCACACTCACACACGCACACACGCCAGCACACGCACACACACACACACACAACACACACACACACACACACACACACACCACAAATACACACACACCTATACTTACCAGGCATAATTGTGGGCACCTGACTTGTGGGGTACTTGTGCTACTACAGGCTGAAGGAGTGCTTACTACAAACTGTTTTTTCCCCACAAAATCTTTGCAACGAAAAAAGGCAACCTTCTGAGTGCATGGAGGGTAGGGGTGTGGTCTAGAAAAAAAAAATCATCATGTATCACTTATGGGGCACAGTCTCAAGATTTTGTCACATACTCTTTGAGCTAAATACGCCGATTTAAGGCTATTCTATAGTGGGGTCTATGATTTATTCCCCACAAGGAAAAAATACCCCACAAGTATATAATTGACATACACACACACACACACACACCAACACACCACCACCAGCAACATCAATACAATCACGACAACCACTACAATCAGACCATCATCATTACCACCACTACCACCATCAACATCAATAATCATCATCCCCAACAATCCAACATCACCAATGCCACCACCACACCACACTACAATTACTACCAACACCACTACCATCAGGAGTATCACCACCACCACCACCATCCATATCACCACCACGAAAATAAAAGAAAACAAAAAAGAATACCACCACCACCACCATCCATATCACCACCACGAAAATAAAAGAAAACAAAAAAGAATACCACCACCAGCAACATCAATACAATCACGACAACCACTACAATCATGACCATCACGACAACCACTACAATCATGACCATCATTACCACCACTACCACCATCAAAACCATCACTTGCCCCCACCATAATCATCATCACCAACATCACCAATGCCACCACCACACCACACTACAATTACTACCAACACCACTACCATCAAGAGTATCACCACCACCACTACCATCACCATAGCAATAACCATCATCACCCACCAATAACTAGAAAACCATCAACACCAACAAAGACAACAGCAGCGGCAACAAAAACACAAAATCACCACCACCACACCACCACCACCATCACCATCATAATCACCACCCATGCAACCATAACTATCATCAATATCACCACCACCATTACCACCACCACCACACCATCCATATCACCACCACGAACATAAAAGAAAACAAAAAAAGAATAACACCAACATCACCATCAATACGATTGCCATCACTACCATAACCACTTTCTACAATCTCCCCACCTCATGTGACATAAACACAACAAATCGCTCATTTCCCTTTTCTTTGTTGTATTTTGTTCACATATTATTTGTACATGTCAGGGCGACATTTCTTAGTCTCCACCCAGTCTATAATAGTACAGCGTATGTTATGCCAAGTATATAAATAGATTATCACATTCTTTAATATTCGTTGAGTAAATAAAACAGCTATGATTTTAAAATGAAACTCAAAGAGTTATGATTAAAATCTGCATCCGCATTGTTAGCATTATTCTAATATCTTTCGAATGCGTTACAACATTGATATAACACTTTATTATATAAAATTAAAAACACACGTCAAAGTAGAGCCCATTTATGTCGATCAAAACAGCAAGCGATATAATGAACACAATTTGAAACATAATTCAGAGATTTCATACTCCAAACTTGAAACTCGCATGCATAACGAAAGGTCCCAGAATCAAAGCACAACTTATGAACGACGTTTTCTTTTGTGGATCGGAGAAAGAAAATCATACTACACACCTCTTTATAAACATCTATAACAAATGGCGACAATAATTTCAAATTATATACATTTTGTTAAATTAACAATTATTGACACAATTGTTCCTTTCATGGCCGGCCCTGAATACAATAAAAAAAATATTTGTTTGCCTTTGGAATTAAACGAACCATACTCGATAATGCCTAATGAACATAATACCTGTCTAGCATAAACATGACATTGCAAATATTGTGACGTATCGCATTAGCAAATACGATTGCGATTTTAAAGGATAATATTATAACTAGTGATGGAGTGCCTAGCTTAGAAACGAATCCGGTTTCAAGTATATAGGGCCATAAATGGGGTGCTTCCACGAGTACAACAACAGATCATTTGAATAGGTTTTTTTTATGCAACATGTCAGGTGTATTATTGTATCCTAAACAATCAGTGACCTTTGTTCAGACATGCTTGAAGCCCTCCAGTTATGGCAGACGAAGACGTGAAACCGGATTGGTCTATAGGTGCACTAGGCCTGAAATGGGGGGGGGGGGGGGGGGGTGGTGGGTGGGGGGGGGGGGGGGGTGGGTGGGGGGGGGGGGTGGGTGCGTTATGGGATGCAGCCCACTAAAAACCTGTCAACCAATACAATTTTGACCGCAATTTGTGGGTGTGTTTTGTTGTGTGTGGTGGGGGGGGGGGGGGGGGGGGGTGACTATCATATTAAAGGGTACCACCACCCAAAAATAATATTCTTATTAAAGAAAGGTAACATCTTTAGTATTCCATTCCATCAACAAGTTCACAAAAATATGTTTCCAGAAAGAAAAAAATATAATTGGAAACGCATCACCATTCTAAAGCATGCGTTCATGCGGTCTGAATTACGCAGACTGCTATGTGTGCGGTGAATTGCAACGTGTGCAGAGCGAACGAATCGCCCGGGAATCTATTGTTTACAAACGTGCGCGTGAATAGCTGCATTGGCGCACTCGCAAATGGTTGGCCCGTATGGAACCAGGAAATAGCAGTGGTTCCGTAAGTGGTGGAAATTAATTGCTTTGTTTATGAATTACACAACCCTTTGCAAAATGTTGGGTATCTATTTGATATCACAAAACGGTACCAAAACATATAATAATGTGTTGTTCTTTACCTGGTGGTCCCCTTTAAATCGGCTAATTTGTTTTACTTTAAAAAGATCACATTTTGGTTGAAATAAGGGAGAAGGATATTTGGGCAATACACTCCAGAAATATTCACCTTCTGGTAGGTTTAGAACAGAATAACCCCCCCCCCCCCCCCCCCCCCCGCACCCTTTGGATATGGTTTTATGTGGTTTGAATGACAATGACCATTCATTATATTAATAAAGTCATGCAATCCGTTGGTCTACCGCATGTATAATACCACAATATCACGACACACATTTCGTGATCTGATGGTGTAAGTTTAGTCTTATAATGACGAACAAAACACAATACCCCATTTTTAACACAAGCGGCGTATCTACGAGGGGGGGGGGAGCGGGGGCACGTCACCCCCAAATAATTTCCAAAAAACAATACAAATTCAGGACAAAATCATTCTGTGCAAAAATACAAAAGGTGTGCCCCCCCCAAAAAAAATAATAATAATAAATAAATAAATAAATAAAAATTAAAAATTAAAAATAATACACAATTTAATTAAATAAAAAATTAGAAAAATAAGTTATATATTCATTTTGACAACGCAATTGGTAAAATAAAGGCACTTATTTCGACCGTCGATATTATTAAAGGGATAGTTGAGTTTCGGTATAGAGGGCGCTACATAAAATAATTTTTTGTGAGATAATGAAAAACACAAGAACTGAGTGTCAAATACGAAAGAGCATACAATTTCAATGACAGAATAAACTTTATTTGATCAAAATCGGTTCAGAAATGGCTGAAATATCCAAAAACATTACCATTTGTAATAAATGTGGGGCCCCACAATTATTCAATAATGCTTTTTATATGCTTAGTCATTTTGTATTCCTTTCGAGCATGGTGGAGTTATAACTATTAGTTTGTAATGTAATGGTGCAGATTTTGGTTACTAAAATTCAGTTTGACCAAAACTGTACTCTCTTTACCATAACTCAACTATCCCTTTAAATAGCGTATTTTATTGACTAAAATTCGTTACATTTTTGCTTCATTTTGACCGTCAAAATAATTAGATTAGCGTAATATATTACGATATTTACTTTATTGACCAATACTTAACGTTTTTGCTTAATTTTGACAATGCAATTGGTAAAATTAATGCACTCATTTCGACTCATTTCTCATCCGTCGAAATTATTAAATTAAGCGTAATTACGAGGATTATTTTATTGACGTTCCACTCATCAGAGCGGCCATTGGTCGATATGAGAGAGTTTAATGAACATCTATCATGTATACATATGACTAAATGTCCTTGCGATGCTTTCGATTGCAAGGGTTATGTTCAACGCTGGAAGTAGACATGTGATGTAATTTACAAGGATGTTTACTGCATTCTTGAGTTGTCATCTACTCTAGGGTTGAAATGTACACACTTGTACCGTGACTTGTACACTTGTGTAACATGGCGTTCCTCAGATGGTTACCATGTACTGTATTCGGATGTACACAGAATAGTTTGGATATATTTGTATTATGACGTAACAATAACAATGATTTCCATATCACTTCGGAAAGCCACAATTTTTGATTGAGCTCAGCTGCTAAAATTGGTAAAGATCAAACTTTAATTATACCTAGACAAAATCAAATAACAGAACAGATGTTAACTTTGTTGTCGGGAACATCATAGAGGCCCTCATATCAGGATTTGAAATGGTTAGGAGAGGAACATTCCGTGATATTTCCTCCACCACCAGTTAACTAATATCAAATAGATAATGGAGTTGTTAAAGAGTTAGCGAGTTGATGTGCCATACTTATTATGATACTGATTAATATAATCATCTATTATAAATAATTCTAAGGATAATGTTTAACAATTATTGCTTAAAGTAGGCTAGCCCACTTTCTGGGCTGTCACATGTGCCATAGATATCTGAGGCAAGAATCGATATTAGTTCACTACAATCCAAAGGATGACTCAATATCAATACATTTAAGATGATTGGCAGATTACATGTACAGTATTACAATCTGGAACGTCAGATTATTTTATTTGCTTCAAGCATACTTCCATATACCATTAGACAATAACGAACATGACTTGTAAATGCAAAAGATATAGTTATCACCATCACCAATATGATTATAAGTTGTGTGCGCGTGCTGTTTAAAAATTACGCCCACTTTGTCTATTTATGATCAATTGAAATTAGTTTAGTTGGTCTAAAATGTGCATTATTTTAAGCATCCACTTTTAAAGTGGATGTCAAGCGCCCGGCGGCGTAAACAAAAATGACACCACCTACTGTTTGTCAATCATTGACGACAGCATGAACATCACTGGGCCCGAGTTCTCGTCAGTAGCACAACGTAAGTTGCCAGTAACTGGTTGAACCATTTCACACCTGTGCAATTCCACTAGTCCATTGATGGATGACATTTGCAACCGGAGATATTCATATTATTTATTGCGTCTTGGATCATCCATGCATGACATTATCAAGTCATACTATGACTGAAATGTCAAACGATCAGTTGTCCAGGTGCCTTGGCAGCCCGAAAGGGATTGATCGGATAATCAAAATAAATCATTATAAAATCTCCAGTGGCAAACGACAACCATCAATGGGCTACAGAAATTCTACAGGTGTGAAACGGTTTAACCAGTTACTGGTATTTTCTTTCTTTTAAAGCCAAATAACAGTATTGGGAAAGTTACCGAAACAATATTGGCATCTAATTGATCAGTATTGTTGAATAAGTATTAAAAGGGCTTGTGCGGTGCAAGCTGCACCTAAGTATAAATACATACGTACATATCGGAGGAAGTTCAATGCACGCCAGTGAAATTTGGCCTAAATTCACCGCCCGTTCGCACCTGTCCGCGCCGCTAGCGCTGGGCTGGAGATATCGACACGCCCGCATACCGTTTATGGCATAATCTTTTGCACGCGGCGTTTACTTTACTTGAATTAAACTGTGTCAAAGATCGTTTCATTTCGAACCTTTTAATGCTCAATTAGTCAATTTCAACGCAGTTTTGTCCAATTCTTTAAATTAACATCTAAGGTATGGTATATTATTTTATGTGGTAGGTGATGAAAGCATGGACTAAAGTTGTGCCTCTGATGATAATCTGGGCATAAGTCTTTAAAGGCATATAGATTAACCATGTTCCCGTCTTGCGATGAAACTCGAAAGTGACGCCATAATTCCCATTTAGTGGTAGGCATATTATGTTTCGGTTTGTCTTCGTACAGTCTGCTATAAGGGAATCGATGTTTGCGTCCACCCGACGTTGGGAATGGCGCCACATTCTCCAAACACTCCCATAACCACCCCCTCCCTCCCTTTGTTATTCCTTGACAGCTACAAGTACATGACTGTATACTTGACGTCGAGAGGAGCGGTCTCCTGCGCTAGCTCGGCGTCGAAACGTTATTCCATGACAACAACGTGTACTTCGGATGGAGTCTGTAAATTGGG
>JBAMJV010007825.1:0-5000 GCA_037951105.1 Echinarachnius parma
TCTTCAAAATACACTTTAACATCAAACTCTTACACATTTATTATTGTACATGTATTGTGTGCACACGTGCTATAATTCTGTTTAGGATCACATTCACCAACTTCTTTTGTTTTGTTTTTCCAATCCACCATTGTGTCAACTCTACGTCCTTTCAACACCTTATATCGCTCACACAAAGCGAAAGGCCGCCGAAGGCGGCCCTTTCGCGAGTTATTTTAACAAGCATTAAATGCAAAATTTTGTATGAAAAAAGGCTTAAACCAATGATTTTTTAAAATAGCGCACTCTTGAGTTGTAACGGCTCTTTTTGAATGATAATGTCGTGGTGCGGTAGATGAGGCCAATTGATACACAGAGGACAAGTTCGTTAAGTAGTTCTGGTAATTTATTTCTCGGACACAGTATCTACCATGTGTCGAGAGACACGCAGATAGAAACGAAACCCTGCAATTGGCAGAATGAAAACAAAACATGTCATAAAATTTCAATCAAATGTATTTACAAAAACATGATTATATAACCTTGATGAAAATAAATCAACAGTAATTACTGAACAGAAATATTGTTATCTTCTTAATTAAATATTATATAAAGTAATTACTAATTAATCTCTGAATCAAATCTGTTTTCATCTTGATTCTATTGTATAATCACTAAAATCAAACGCTATAATCATTTGCTTGAATGACATAATTAAATCTGAACATGAAATCAACTGTGTCACGGTCTCAAACATTAATATAAATCTACCAATTTACGGCATACTTTTATCGGTCAAACAAGTAATACATTCATCAATAAGTATTTATAATAACCTTCTATAATGCCGATAAACAATCTGCCTAAATGTCTCTTGTAATCAAAGCATGATCATATAAATTCCAGGTAAACATTATTCATCTTGTAATAATTCAACACCTTGTAATATCTCTAACATACATGATCATGCACTCTGCAATATATTAGACTAAGTAAAGTTACACAAAGTCTGTTAAACAAAATGCCATCATTTATATAAAACGTACCCAAGGTCTAATGCAGACCCACTGAAGCCCTCAACAACGGTCCCGGAAGACACCCAGCAGCCAACTGTCTGCTCAGCTAGCAAGCACCTATAATAATGTTAATGTAACAATAAACAGTATAAAAGTATTGACCCTCTAAATCACACAAATCTCAGTTCCCACATCGTCTACTTCTAAAGGGGAAAAGGTTAACATAAACATCACGGAAAAATATCAATCATATACTTCATACCGTTCATCTAAAGTGTAAACAGCGAACAACATCTCACATCTACGAGATAACTATGGGCGCCGCCATCTTTTTTAGTGTGTTTACATCTCGCGCCCTCAACGTCAACTAACACATCTACTTCATATACCGCGAAATATAAAATTGCAACAATTAATCTTTAAATCATTTTTGCAATCACTCAATATATAATTCATAATTATATGTCGATATAAAAATGTTACATAAACATACTTATCACATATCTCTCTAACATCATGTATTTAAACAGCGTAATATGATATAAATTAATGCCTACTCAAAGCTTCTAATCTATTCACCATCATTATTTATTAACAGGCATTTTTAAGTATCATAATTACTTCCAGCAAACATCTTTATCCACCTCAAATAATGCATTAACGCTCACTCTAATACATGATTAAACACAATTATCTATGCTACAAGCATAACTTACTGTAAAATAGCTGCAAAGCCACGCTTCAGCCAAAAGGTAAGACAGCAAACACGGAAAAACCCGGAACACAGGCACAGCTACAAGACACGCCTAACCTTGACCGCGTCAGATATGCTTCTCCGAGGTTTCCCTATTCTAACACATGCACTACAAATGCATAAGCGTGGGCGCCGGGCGGCGGCTAACGTCACACTCATTATCCGTCCGCGAATCTAACCGCAACATGTGTAATAAACTAATTTGCATAATCGCAATCGAGTGTGACAAGTGACATGACCTACTTTGTATAATCAGACACAAGTGCATGTACGTGTGGAATGTTAAATGAACTACCTTGCATAATCGGACAAGTCCGCCATCTACATATGATGTAATCTAGTCCGCATTTCCACAATAACAGTGGTTTTACTTATCCGTTTGTAATCGTGTATACTTTTCGAGCATGGTGAAGTTATAATTAATTACTATTACTTTGTACCGCAATGGTGCCGGTTTTGGTTTATACTAAAGTTAAGTTTGACCAATACTCAACTATCCCTTTAATGTTTGTTAAAATAATGATTCAATAGAGATATTATCAACAACTTTTTAAAAACCTATTCTGATTTTTTTCAAAGTAGTCTTCGAGCATTTTTTGAAATTTTTATAAAAAGTCTAAATATCGCCCGGTGAATGCCGGTGAAGAACATTTTAAATAAAAATATATTTATGGATATTTCAGCCGTTTCTGAACCGATTTTGATCAAATAAACTTTATTCTGTCATTAAAATTGTTCTTTCGAATTTGACAGTCAGTTTTTCAATATCTCACAAAAAATATCGGGGTGGGGGGCACTTCGAGAATTACCAATACTCAACACTACCTTTAAAGTACAAATCATTGTTTTCTATATAATATACAAAATATATTTAAAGAAACGGGTCGTCATCAATGTGTCAACTTTTACCAATTGTCCTCGAAAACCGGTTGCCCCTTTCGTTAACATCGTGGACATTTCAGTTCAACATGTTCAAAGGGGTCAGACATTCTGATGTATTTCATATAAATGTTTTTTTTTTTTTTGTATCCTCACAATGTAGGAAAACAGCATCCACGGAGGCAGCTCATCCTCAGGAGCAATGGGAATCGCGGAAAGACAACGCATACCCCAATGCAGCATTCTCGCCCGAAATGCCAAATTCAGTGCATCCACAATACCCGCCATACCAGAGTAGGGAACTTCGGAGATCTTCCATTGACAGTAACTGCGTCAGGGGTACCTCTGGAAGCAACGTCGCAAGTGCCGAAGTAGTGAAACCACCGATAGGAAACGCAGAATATAGTACGCACGTATATGCGTATCCGGATCCAGCGCAGATGAAAGACCTTCCGGGTATCGTCAGTAATGACAGCGCACCGAAAGAACATTTCTATTATCCCATGCAGCTCCAAGGAGATGTGACCAAAATGAATAAGGATTTCGAAAATGAAGCTAAGGATCGCGACGCAGACTATGAACCAGTAGACTACCACCAATACCAAGCAATTTTCGCAAAAGACCATCATAATCAACCCTATCCACAAGAAGACAGCAACAGCGAGGATGACAATATCATTCACTCTGGAAAAGATTACCATCAGAATGCCTATGCGTTTCCAAATCAATCTCAAACGAAATACCTTCCGGGTATCGTCAGTAATGACAGTGCACCGAAAGAACATTTGTATCAGCCCCTGAAGCTCAAAGGAGAAGTGACCAAAACGAATCAGGATTTCGAAAATGAAGCTAAGGATCGCGACGCAGACTATGAACCAGTAGACTACGACCAATGCCAAGCATTTTTCGCAAAAGACCATCATAATCAACCCTATTCACAAGAAGACAGCAACGGCGAGGATGACAATATCCTTCACTCTGGAAAAGATTACCATCAGAATGCCTATGCGTATCCAAATCAATCTCAAACGAAAGACCTTCCGGGTATCGTCAGTAATGACAGTGCACCGAAAGAACATTTCTATCAGCCCCTGAAGCTCAAAGGAGAAGTGACCAAAAAGAATCAGGATTTCGAAAATGAAGCTGAGGATCGCGACGCAGACTATGACCCAGTAGACTACCACCAATACACGCAAAAAAAAAATCAGAGCGAACAGCCCTCTAATTTGGATTCTACGAATGAAAAACAAATGCGTCCCTCCATTAAAACTATATATCGGTCAATAAAGGAGTTCAACTGATTTAGCATAATATTACAACAATATAGTACTAATTCTCGTAAAGGTATTGTGAAGCCGACATTTGTTAACGTATGTCACGGAAAAAGATCTCAAAAAGAAAGAATATATAATTACATGTAGTCAGTTTAAGCGATGTTTGGGTATTTTGCTTGGTAAACGCTCACACATTAGTACTTATGCGCGAGTCACGTAGCTAGCGCGGGTCACGTAGGGGTCATGCATACCGATCTGGCACTCCGTGAAATCTATGTACAAACTTACTCACTGGCCGAAAATACGTATGTACCTAATTAACCGACGTCCCTCAGTTTATTCAGTTTTAGGTCTATAACTCCACGAAAAAGAGATTTCAAGCCCTAATTTTTTCAGGCATGCTATTAAATGACATTTCCTTTCATATAAGACAATAACCTCGCAACTTTTGAATTCTGGCTTGCAAAAGTGGATCTCTCCCTTTAAATTACCTGCATAAATGAAATTAAAATTAAAAAATTGAAATATTTTGGTAATTTGAAGCCAAAAATGAGCATTGGGAAAGTTATAGAAACCTAATCAATCAATTATCAATGTCGTTGAAATGGTATAAAAGAGGATTTACAATATCTGAATATGAATATGAATCTTTATTTCGTTAATGCGAGAATTTAAGTTAAACGTTCCCGCTGCGTCACTGAGATCGGGCCAAAATATTACAGCTTATTCTTTGATAATGTACCACTGGTATACACGCTCGAATTCGGGCGCGACGTGTTTTAATTTGCAATGGTGCATTGCGGATTTTTCGAATCTGTGGTAATAACCTTTTTTTCATTTCGAACATTTAATTGCTCAAATAGTCCATTTGAAAGCACTTTCTGTCCAACTATTTACATTGACATATTAGTAAGTATATATCATTTCGTATGGTCGGTAATAAAAGCGTATTTTCATTTGTTTTCGTGTGCATGGGGCGTTTCCCAATACTGCTTCATGTATTTAGCATTAAGCTGGAATGCGATGTTCTTGTTTGTTTTATTATTTCTTCGGGTAAAATATGATAGAGCTTACAGTCATGCATATCCATTTCTTTAT
>JBAMJV010007825.1:7500-23336 GCA_037951105.1 Echinarachnius parma
AGCAAATCACAATAGATATAAACTATAAACAGTCTATTCATCAGTTTTAAAGAACGTCGTCTGCAATTGTTCCAGATGATTAGGAAAACAATCCACTCTGAGGTTTATTTCGTTTTGTATTGCCATTATCTCGTAAAATCATTATTTGTTTTCCTGCAGTTGGACAAAATGGTATTCTCTTCAAATAAAACACAGTTTTAAGTACAAATCTAAGAACAGATTCTCAAGCTAGATTAAATGAAGTAAATGTATAGCGTCGATGGTCATGTGTATAATACAAAATATTGTACACATGAAAGTTCAGGTATGCTGACATCGGCTTGTTATTTAATTTACATACATGTAGTTCGGAATTTGATCACTATACTATAGTCTGGTAGCTGTAGTGTAGAGCTGTAGCCTGAACTGAAGTTAGAAACTTAGCAACCAAAAATAATTCAGTCCACTAAAACCTACACAAAGCTTTATTACAATAGCGTTGTGCGGATATGAACCTCTCCTACTAGCTGCACCATCCAACACCAACATTTTGCCGGCCGATTCTTCCCTCCATTTACCAAAAAATGAAAAATTCTTTTAACTGTTTAATCCACAATTCATATGATTTGATAAAAATTACCAACTCTGTTGTTTTGAAGAACGCAACGGCGTTCAAAGATTACTGTTGAACGGAAATTGGATATTGTACAATGTACAAATGGCCGGTATGCTCATCTACAGCATTATTAACGTAAAGTGCGTGTAAATGGTCCAGCTGACTGGACCATGGACTTTAGGCCAAAACAAATAAATTGTTGGATTGGCGTAACCCGCCCGACCCTAAAAATACCGCCGACCCTAAAGGTTTTTTCTGATTCTTTTTTTTTTTTATTTAAAAAAAAAAAAAAAAAAAAAAAATTATTTTATTTTTTATTTTGCGATATGTGTTATTTGTGTGTTATATGTGTGTTTTTGTGTATTTGTGCGAATCCTGAAAAAAAAAAAAAAAAAAAAAAAAAAAAAAAAACCTAGCTACCTACCCTAATGTTTGGTTGCCCGTTACTCCAATCCAACAATTTATTAACAACAGTGACTGTGCGATCTGCGCTTGCGAACTAGCCCGAATTGATAGCGACCTCGCATCTGTGCAAATCACACCAGTTCGCCGCGAATGCGATCGAGGCCGATCTGATTTTTGAACATGTCAACACCCCGGCGACCGCAACCGACACGTCTACCCTTGCGGACGCGAGTTACAGCGATCTGGTGCGGCCATTGGTGCCCACTTTGCGACTTAACCACATATCTCAGGGGATCGCTGCTATTCCGTCAAGATCGCTCTAGATCGCTAGGCGCAGATCGCAAAGTGGGCACCTGGCTTAAGAATAAGATGTCTCTTTTTCATTATTTGTTTCTATTTATAAAGGTTTTTCCACACCAAATCTTGGCGCAATGATCGATGATCTCGAGCTGATGTGAGCGATGCAATATAGTCTAGACTCGACTCAGCTAGCTGATGTGGCTCGGTACTCTCGAGACTGCACCTGGGTAAGTTGTCAATACAAGATATAGTGTCCAAACATAAGACTAGGGACAGAGTCAACAATTATAATATAATTCATCATGATAATTAAAATGACTCAGTAGAATGAACGTTACAACAACAAAGTTTTTGTGTCATAGTCACACTTTGTGTAAAGTCTTGAGACATACACAATCATTATCATGTTTCTATTAAATGATAGGAATTTACTTTTTGCCAACAAACAAGTCAAAGATTTCACGACGTCGGCCGAATGCTCTCATGGGCGAAGAATATGACTGCAGATGAATTAAGAAAATGGAGTTTACGTTGTACACAATTAACCCGTTCACTACGAGATTATGAAATCCCCATAGACTTTGTACATAGCCCACTCGGTTCCCGTGGTCAAGGGGTTAATCATAATAATATTGAAAAACCGCTCGCCCCCAAATGTTTTGAATTATAATATCTACTATCTTACTGATAATGCATTATGTTTATTTGTCCACATTATGTTCTGTTGTTGCAAACATTGAAATGTCATTATTCACCTTTGTATGATACGAATAATAGATAGTTCCATTATCATTCATAGCGGCGATGTCCATTGCTTTATTGTTTTATTGCTTTATTGTTTGTTATTTTTAATTAGCCATTGTTTTTTTTAATTATATTTTTTACCGTATTTGCTGGTGTATTAACCGCATGTTTTTACATACAAGATATTTTTTAAAAATAATTCCTTTGAACTAAAAATGCAGCATTGATTTGAGATGATTTGAGATGAAAAGCAAGGGCTTGTCGTAACAAAGTAACAAATATACGACTGTCCCAAACTAGTATTTAACCGAATGACACCTCCATTCAATGGACATTGTACATGTTGTATGCACGTAGCATACTTGGTGAGCAATTTGGCAATTCGGCAATTTAAAAGGGTTGAGTAGGGGCCAAGGGGGCAGAGCCACCATTAGCATGATTAGCTTTTCGGTTTTAGCTGTTTAGAATTGTAAAGACTATTACGTTCACATTGAAAGCACCCTGATGGAATTCCGTATGTAGTTATGAATGGAATCAATCAAGGTATACCCACATGGGCATCTAGGGGACAGAGCCCCCGGAAGCATTTTGAGTTTCGATATCCAGAACTAAATATTTTGTTCATATAATGTTTATGTAAATAGGTAAAATATTTAGCTATTAAATATTAAGTTATATAGTTAACTCAATTTCATGGTGTTTAGCGATAAATGTGTGCAGAGGACTGGGTCTGATGGTGTTAATGGGCTTCCAGGCCTGGGCGCAGCCCCCGGAAGATTTTGGATTTTTGGCAGGTTAGCACTCTCAAGAAGTGGTGTAAAGACTATTGCGAAGGGGGCAATGTCCATTCATTTACATTTTTGTTTTGTATTTCTGAACCCCCAATTTTTTTGGGGAGGGAGGGGGAATATCCCCATCCTCCCGTGATCGACGCCCATGATGTGATATTGTGTGTGTGTTGTTATACAAATAATACACGGTCTAGAGAGTGTGTTGTGTAAATGCATCGCACGCGAGGTCATGTTAGCTGTACGGTTGCGCACAGCTAACATGGCCGAGAGTGCGATGCATTACATGACGCACGATAATAAGACCGTAGTATTATTTGTTTTTATAAAACGAGCTCAACCACGGAATCGTTTATTTTGCTGGATTATTGAAAACAAACTTGCCACAATTAGTTACCCAGTCTATCTACTCTCTACAGTGTGAATTTATAAGGAATTTACAAAATTCATCATCACTACTGCACTCGCTTCACTGAATTTGACTCTGCAGCTCAGGAGATCAAATGCAGTCGTTTTCCCGTAATAATGAGAATTATCAAAGAATTTCATGCATCTCCATTCCAAAACGTACCAATATCAAACCACATACCATATAATTTACGAAACTGCTAAGATTGATTTACTACATAACAGATAATTTACAAAACGAAGCATTTTCCATCTTTTTTTAAATCACTTTCGCAAGTTTGTCTCCGATAGAACTACGTAAACAAGCATTGTGACGTCATCAACATTGCAAAAAGTTGTTCAACGAAAACGAGTAACGTACCCCGTTTGCACCCTGTTTTGCACGGTCGTGCATGTTTGTTGAAATTTATTGAATAGTCACGTGACAGGATTTAACCAATCACATTACTGAATTTACCAGAGCCGTTTGATAAAAAGTGTTTGTGCATTGTTTTATAGCCTTGAAAATGACTCCCCTTCAAGTGCTCGCGTGCTTGTGACATTTTGATTTAAGTAGTCAATCGTATCTTTAAATTCCCTTCAAAATGTACATTTGTATACGTTATGTATAATCATGCATCACTGTATATTCTTAGTATTCTGTTGGAAATGACAATAAACTGAAGCGAAGTGAACTGAAGTGAACTTAACTGGACAATACGAGACAGAAAAAAGAATATTCTATTTATTCTGCATTCATAATTGTGAAGTCCTTTCTTTTGTAAACACAACACCTGATACTAAAGGACCCACTTACCTAAAGCAAATAATGACGACAAATATCACTTGGAATCGCGGCATCAAGGCTCTGTAAACATCACAACTAAACAAAATCATGATAATTTAGCCCATCACTACCTCATCGGTATAGTCACGTTCGCAATGGTTGAAAAACAACCATATCAAACTTTTTTTGTTTCTAGCACGTCTTCCGTAATGTGTTGAGGTGCATAGCGGAGAAAATTGTAAGATTGATTATGTTTATAGAACTCCACTTTCTTCCGCATCTAACATTCGTTCTGAGGTGGGGGTAAACCTTATGGTTTAAAGTACTTTTGTATTTCTCTTTCTCATCTTAAGGATATCATTTCGAGTATCCAGCATGTATAACTTGGTGGTGTATTTGGTCCTATCGTTTTGGTCCATCGGTACTTCGTCGTCACAAGACCCCGGTAAGATTCTGGATTATTACGATTCTTTTACAACATACGTAACTAAGCTTATTTTTATATTTCATTGGACCTTATAATATAAAGGAATAATGTTCTAAATTTACGATTTATCATTTCTCTAAGCTATTACACTAATGATTCAAATTTGTGTTCACTTTGGCGTAGTCAGTATTGAACACAGCCGGGCTTCTCTTATCAAGAATTAAAATGGCGCTCGGTATTGTTATAATTAATTTTACCCTATAATTTGTGGCACTAATGGAAGGGGGTACGATCCCTTCCCCGTTAGATTATAATAATATAAGGAGTGAACCTTTTCAAATATATAATTATACCAAAGATTTCAAAATTGTTTAAAGTATCTTTGGAATGGGCAATTCCAGCATCATGGACACTACAAATTTGAGAATGTTCATGACTTTCCAATACCTCTACTGTAAGATGAGCCTTTCCATCATCTAGCCGTTACTTGGAATACAAAGCAATTGTCAAGTTGAATACACACTACAGATTTCAATTGTTTAACGAAATGTGCGTCATCACATCTACATTAAAGGGGTAGCTGAGTTTGGTAAAGCGAGTACAGTTTTGGTCAAACTGAATTTTAGTAACTAAAACCTGCACCATTACATTACAAATTAACAGTTATATCTTCACCATGCTCGAAATGAATACAAAATTACAAATGAGTAAATAAAAAGCCTGTTATCATTAAAAAAGCGCCGTTAAAAAAAACCTATTTTGATCAAATAAAGTTTATTATGTCATCAAAATTGTATACTCTTTCAAATTTGACACTCAGTTTCTTCTAATCGCACAAAGAAATTAATTTTGCCAAACTATGTAAAATTAAGATTGATTCTTGAATGTTTACAAAGTGAAGATAATATGTGCATTTTTCTTATATTATTGTGACTTAATTTGTTCAGTGTGGTAATTTAAGTTTAAATTACTTAATTTGTATTTGGTTTTGTTATCTAAATTAGTAAATTTTTGTACTGAATTTCTTACTGTCATTTTATATAAATGTATTGAGTTGTAATGTTTAAGTTTAAAGAACTTAAATCGACTAGGTAAGCAGGCAAAATTGCGTTTTTGTTTAAATTTTAAATTTGAAAAAAAGTAATAATTACTAACTGAATGACTATTTTTGTTACTGTACAGTGTATGTAGTATACTTCTTTATTTGGTTACAGGCAGTTATTCCGAAGGTTCGTTATTCCGAAGGTACGTTATTCCGAAACTTCGTTATTCCGTAGGTTCGTTATTCCGAGGGTTCGTTATTCCGAAGGTTCGCTATTCCTAAAACGAAATCGGGTTCGTTATTCCGAAGGTTCGTTAATCCGAAGAAAAAAAATCGGGTTCGTTATTCCGAAGGTTCGTTATTCCGAAGGTTCATTAGTCCGAAAATAAAATAGGTTTCGTTAATCCGAAAATAAAATCGGGTTTGTTATAATACTATAATTTGTGTTTTGTTTATTTAATTTACAGCCTGCATTAAGTTTATCTCTTTATATGAAATTATAGCATTATAACAAACCCAAATTCATTTTCGGATTAACGAACCCGATTTCATTTTAGGAATAGCGAAGCTTCGGAATAACGAACCCTCGGAATAACGGACCTTCGGAATAACGAACCTTCGGAATAACGAACCTGATTTTATTTTTGGACTAACGAACCTTCGGAATAACGAACCTAATTTCATTTTAGGAATAGCGAACCTTCGGAATAACGAACCCTCGGAATAACGAACCTTCGGAATAACGAACCTTCGGAATAACGAAGCGTACCCCTTTATTTAATGCTCTACACGGGTAGTGTGTGATTTAGCTAATTATGCTTTTAAGTGGGGGAGGGGGGGGGGGGGGGGGGTTAACTAGACCGAGACAACTGGTTTACTTGTGAAGGTATGGGGTCAAGACCAATTCTGGCAGCAGTACCTACCTGGCACAGTGACATGCTTTATTGAAGAAAGAGTTTGCCACACTAAGACGTTTTAATAAAATGCATGTTTATTTTTTATCAGAAGTAACTTTGGGGCGATGTATTATTTATTGGCGGGGCATGTGCCCTCAGGCCCCGTAGCTACGCAACTGGCCCTAGACATAAGCTACACCAATTCTTCAAGTTCTGGGCAGATCGTCATGCTTGGCTCCCAGGGGAGTAGAAAGTGCACATCGTTTGCGGATTGATTATGAGTGTGTCCGTTAACCAGAATAATGAATACTATATGTAAGAATACATTTATTATTATTTGTATAATTGTTATAATTTATTATTTGTATTATTATAATTATCATTATAATTTATTTTTATTTGTATTCTTCTTCTTCTTGTTCTTATTACTATTATTATTGTTATTATCATTATCATCATTACAATTTGTTATCAGTTTTATTATCATTATTATTATTATGATTATTATTATCATTATTCTAATTATTATTCTTATAATTTGAATCATTATATCATTCGAGGTCTTTTTCAACCATTTCAGATTTTTACTGTGACTTCAGTTCTGACGATTGCGGTATTACTCAGGACACTGGTGACTGGGGTGATTGGATGAGGTCTTCTGATAATGGTGAGAATTGAGTTACACCATTGAAACACAAAAGTACACTGACAAAAATAACATAACCAATACAAACTACACATCAACAGGAATGATAGTAGATCACCCATCTAGAGCGTGGATGCTCGTATGTAATGACTATGTAGTAAGTACGGCAATGACAAATTGTAGTTCACATAATAGTTTTCCATGTTGCATGTTTTCTTTTATTAAAACACATGAAATACCAAAATAACAAATTAACAAAGCTCAATTTGTAATAATTATTTCCTTTAAACAATACAAATGAAGAGCTCACTTCCAAAAGTCGCTAAATCCACTTTCCATACAAATTGAGTTAACGATATATCTACATGTACAATATATGTAGGAATCTAGGAATCCACATTCTACGACAAATAACAAAAATCAAAATATAGAAAGTTAAATTTTCATATTCCCATAGGCACGTGTACAAAGTGGGACAAAGAAACCTGTTTTCCTCGGAAGTTGAAAAGTGGATTTAGCCCCTTTTGGTTGAAAGCTCTTCAAATACAAATCAAATATGTGTCCCGTCTTTCTCAGAGGAGCCAAAAGTCGCGCGAGTTCGAACCTCAGAAATCACGATTGATTTGAAATTGCATTAAAATGTCGAAAAAAATATTATTAGTTCAGGCCTTTCCCTGATATTTGTTCTACCAGTAAGCACAATCTCCAGTACAAATATTAAGTGGAAAGGTGAAAATTAAGGAAAGTTTTGAAGCATGTTTTTAGAAGGTTTGAAAAGTTTGCTTTCCAAAATTCTTCGCTCCCAAAAGCGATCGATATTAAGCTCCGACCGCCTCTTAACAACCCCTTTGTGCCAAGTTGCAAATCTCGCTGGCGGTCAAGAGTCAGCGCACATCGATATTCTCTAATCCCTATTCACCTACTGACTCAAATGGCCTCCTTTGTTTCGCTTTTGTATCCCGTGCTCGGTGTGTACTAGAATCCAAGTTTGTCATTCCAAAATCACTTAAATTTCGATCAAATCTTTACATATCTCTACAAAGCATGGATTATATTCAACAATTTTTGGAGGGAAGGTGTAAATCATACATATGTACTGATATGCAAGTTTTCAAGAAAATTGGATAAAGGTTGCTACCACATTCTATTCATGCAACTGGTTCAAGTATGGCCTGATTAGAAAGCTAATTTCGCTCTCGAAACGGATGTAAAACTTCTTGAGGGATTTTCTCTGCATTTTATTTCCAGACCGTTGGAAATTGCCCTTAGAAAAACATCAATAACTCCGCGTTGCAGAATCACTATAATACAACTTTTTATATCATATTAAAGCTTAGATAATGCTGATCCAAACTAGATAAAAATCCAGAAAATTATTTTATCCGACTTCTGTTTCTTCTGGCTGTGACGGGTCACATATGACGAATTTCACTAAAGGCCTGCACATAACTCTTTTTAAATTGTTTTATTATGGTCAATGTTATGATGGACAAGTTACACATCACAATTTGTATTGTTGTGATTTCGTAAAAAATGTTAACATCTCATTGATGTGAAGACTATTTTATTTCCTTCAAATTTTGTTTTCCTGTAGATATATATTATTATCCATCCTTTTTGGTGTTAAGCTTAACAAACGACAAAGTGACTTGTTACTTACCCATCTACCATTCGCTGGCGGGAAGAATGTCGTTCAGATACAGAGCTGATTCAAACGGTCACCTGGATGTTTCAGTGTGTGAAGATGGCGCTGTTGTTCAGTCGTACAGGGGCACATCAAATGAATGGGAGGAAGAGCAAATAAACATTACTTGCAGTACATTCATAAAGGTAAATACTTTAATCTCACAGAATGGACACGATAGCGACGTGCACACTTCGGAGTCAATTACATGTTAATCAAAGAACCTATCTAAATTTTACATAATAATTTTGCTTTTGACTGCCTCATACGAAAAATAAAAATTATACAAGATAAAGAGCAAATTGGAAAAAAGAAAACATATTTAGTCGTTAAGCAAAACATTTTAGCCAACTAACTTGTATTCAAACCACCCGTTCATTCCAATGTGTCGACTGCAAATCTTGAAGATGAACACTGATGACCAAAATGCAATTCGACCCCTTTTTATTAGTCATAAACTTGATGGCGGTCATAATAGTCATGGTATCAAGACCTTCTTATAATATTTATATCGCGACGACATGGATGAATATGTATTTCTGATCAAATATAATCCAAGTATAATTCTTGTCATCCTCATGTAATATACTATTTCATGTTATTTGTTTAATGACCACAGATAGTCTTTACTGGAGTAAAAGACTCCTGGGTGTGGAATCCAGATATGCGAGTAGACAACATAGCAGTTTACGTATCATCTCCACCAAATACGTCAACGCAAGGTATAGTAACATACATGTTGGAATAAACAAATTATTTGTTGCCATTCTTATCTTGCATTATATCACAAAGTCTGTCCACACGGATCATACTATTGTAATCATCAGATTATTGTCGTAGCACAGTGTAGAACGTTTTTGGTGCAAAGCGTGTATGATCCCCACGGGAATAGTTCTATATAAATAACCGTTATTATTTTATTATCATTCTCTATTGTCCTCAGCTAGTCATGCTAGTGGTTAACCGCATTAATTCTTTACAACTTGTTTTGGTTGTATAATCGACACATACAGCTCAGACCACCACGCCCTTGTCAACGACACAAATGAAAACAACCCAATCAACTGAAAACTTCCCAGCAACATCGATTTCTACACACTATTCAACTTCAACTTCGGCTACCGCGTGGTCTTCAACTTCGAATACGACATCATTCAATGGAACAACAGAGCAGACTGGTTTAGCGGATGGACAAAGTGGTACGGGTTTTTCTCATTAAATGTATACAACAACAGCAACTGAATCTTTGATTTTGTATAGAGACATGGGCGTAGGGGCACATTTCTTTCCAGGGGTCTGATGTCTTTTGCCCGAATACCATCTTCCCCATGTTCACCTGACAAGCAAAACAACAAAATGAAAGAAGAAGGTTTTCATGATTTTACCGCCCGAATATAACAATTAACATGCTTTTCCCGAATGTTGGGTACCTTTTGCCCGAACATGACCGTTTTCAAAACTCCGGCGGATGGGGGGGGGGGGGGGGGGGGGGGGGGAGGGGGGCGGGGATGCCCCCGCTTCCTGCGCCTATGTATATTAACTAATTTGAGTGATCCCATACAATGATGTTCCCAAATTGAGGTATTCCAAATCTGTTATCGACCGTCAAGTCATTAATTTTTAAAATTAATTTTCTAATTAATTACCACATTAATTAACTAATTAATTGATCAATTCATTAATTAATGCATTTAATCATTAGACATATTTATCGAATCAACATTGCTTTTCCATGTCTTCTGCATTTTGCAAACTTTTACCATATTTACCTTTTCTCTTTCTTGGCATGTAGGTCAGAGTACGGCCATAATATCGGCTATCGTTGGTGTGATCGTCCTAGTAATCATTCCTATCGCAGTCTTCGTAGTTACATGTCACAGGTAATCCAGTTGCATGAAATATAATAACATTGGAAATGTCTTTAATAGCTATGACTCTATACCATTTGTATACTAGCAAACAGAGGCGTCGATCGTGAGGGGGGGGGGGGGGGGGCAGTCACCCCCCCCCCCCCCCCAATGAAAATATTGGTTCATATGAAAAACATATGGTTTCGCCCCAAAATAATTCCGAAAATGAGGAAGGAAAAATCGAGTGATATAATGCCAAAGAGCGGAAAACACATTGATCCATATTTACCCTTAACAATAGCTGTTTTTTTTTATTTGAAAAAGACTACAAAGTTCGTTTTTGCAGCGCGATACAGCTTCTCATCAATTAGCTCGTATTATGTATCCCCTTTGCAAGCTTCATTTCGGATGAAGGAACTCACATTCCCAAATGTGTTGGGCAATTTAATTTCTCAAACGCACACAAATCACACAGAATTTAAAAGCTAAAATTTAATCTATAGAACACCGACACAGCAAATACAATAATCTAACATAATCTATCTTTCAAATTTGTCCATATGCCCTGAATGCAGATCAAATTGGAATATCATAAACAAAATAATTTCAAATTCGATAAGCGGAGCTGGTTTTTAATGGTCATGTATATTTTAGGGGCTGTAAATGCCTTAAATCTAAAAGTTTCCGGAGGGCCCCATTACTAAATAATGTAGGACTATGAGCCATCAAGACACTTTCAATGAGCGCAGAATAAAAGTTAACTTGTTTTGTAATAAGAAAGATAGACTTTGTATTCCAATAAACATCTTGACAGTTATGTGGCTAAAACACAAAAAGCTATTTGGGGCTCCGCCCCCTAGACCCCCTGCTTGGGTGTCATTCGGTTAAAATCTATTTCCTGTGACCACCCCCAATTTTTAAATTATGAGCATGCCAATGTGGGGATTTTAGCTATCTCACTGGTGACTATGGACAATTTTCAAATTTCGCCCCCCCTCCCCCATCGCAAAACGGATCGACGCCTCTGCTAGCAGATTATAGAGTAAGCAAATTATTAGTGAACCAACTCTGAGTAATTTTGTTGCTGCTGTGTTAAGGTGTGTATCGACTATCGATGTCAGTTAGTGTTTCCAAACGTACGCGCGTATAGAATTAGCGCACTCGCAAATGTTTGGCGCTTACGGAACCAAAGGCCCTGTTGGTTCCACAGGTTTGGATGACTAATTGCATCGTTTATTTATCACACAATCCTTTGCAACTATTTTATATCAAACAACGGTACCAAATAATATAAGCCTGTGTTTTTCTTTGAGTGGTGGTCCCCTTTAATAGCAATAATCATTGTTTTCTATCTATACAAAATATATTTGAAGAAACGTGTCTTCATCAATGTCTCAACTTTGGGATTTTAACCAATTGCCCTCGGAAACATGTTGCACCTTGTGTTAACGTTATGGAAATTTCAGCTCAAAGGGGTCATTTCTTGAAGTAAAGTCATTTTGATGTATTTGTTATCGTCACACTGTAGAAAAAGAGCATCCAAGAAGGCAGCCCGTCTTCAGGAGCAACTGGAATCCCGGACAGACAACGCAAACGCCAATGCACCATTCTCACCAGAAATGCCGAATCCGGGGCAACTACCATACCTGGTGCGGGAAACGGAGAGATCTTCCAATGGCAATAACTACGTCATGGGATCCTTTGCATGCAATGACGCTAGTGCGGACGTTGTGAAGCCACCGATAGAAAGCGCGGAATACAGTACGCACGTCTTTGCGTGTCCGGATCAATCGCAGATGAAAGACGTTCGAGGTATCGTCGGTAATGACAGTGCACCAAAAGAAGATTTCTATTATCCCATGCAGCTCCAAGGAGATGTGACCAAAAAGAACCAGGATTTCGAAAAAGAAGCAAAGGAGAGCGAAGCAGACTACGAACCAGTAGACTACCACCAATACCAAGCATTTTTCGCAAAAGACCATCTTGATCAACCCTATCCACAAAAAGCAATTGACAGCGAATATTGCAACATCATTTTCTCTAGAAGAGAGCTTGCTGATAACCATCATAATCAAAACATTTATGCAAACGACCATCTTTAAAAAGTAATTTCAACAAGGGGTCCGGGATGGTGAAGACAACAGCATCATATACTATGAGATAGAACGTGCAGACAACACCATCAACACCGAGCCCTCTTCACCAAATACCATCATGATCAACCCTCTTCACAATAAGCATTTAACAGCGAGGATTACAACATCATATACTCTGGCAAAAAAGATATGGGACTACCACCAGTATCAAGTTCTCTTCTCAAAATACCATCATGATCAACCCTATCCACAAGAAGCAATGGACAGCGAAGATTACAACATAGGGGAGGACCTTTTGTCTAGAAAAGATCGTGCTGACTACACCGCCCATATCAAGATATCTCCGCAAAGGATAATCTAGATCAGCCCTATCGACAAGATGCCCTATATGTTGAAGACTACAACATCCTTCGCTCCGGCTCCGGCAAAGAGCTTGGAGACTACCTCCAGTATCAGAAGGCTGCACACCCTAAAGAGCATCGACATGTATTATTCTGCAATAAACAAACAGAATGCAACAGGCAATGAAGCGGCCCACCATGAACCAATCTACAGCGATGAAGCTTACACTAACTTGAATATCTAACATTTTGTCATTACTACTACACTAGAACTTGGCATCAAATTGAGCCCCTGATAATATACGCGCCTCAAATCGGATCCGCGCCTCGCCACCAGCTAAATAAGATGAACCCGCTTTTGTTCAAGACGAGAGGGCAAAAGACCTCGATCAGGTCCACCCTCCTTTCAATCGCCCGTCCGCTGATTCTCTGTAATTTATTTACATAAACAAAACAAGCAAGTCAAAGATTTCACGACGTCGGCTGAAGTATTGGAGATGGGAGAGAAATATGAAAGGAGATGAAAAAAGAAAATGGCTTTATGTTGTACACAATGTATTATGAAACAATTATTGCAAAGCCGTTCGCCACCAATTTATGTTCAAATGTTATAACTAATCTATCTTAATATAGGTTTTCCCGTCCAATTTCGTCAAAATAGCACTAAAATGGTCACTAATAGCACGCAATTTAGAACGAAATTTAATGAAGATCAGGATCGTGTTTCAATTAGCAAATAATTTCATTCAACTTGATTTTTGGATTGTGCGATTGCCAACTTTTGTCAAACCGAATTGAAATAACACCACTCAACTTAGAAAAGTTGGGTGGAGAGCATTCGATTTCGTCTACAAAGATCAAATGTAGGAGTTTATACTTTCCATTTCGTCTAGCGAACATCTTTGGAACGTGCGCAATCCTTTTCATGAATTTCTTTATTTGTATTGTTTTCCTGTAAAGCTACTCGCTCGATGAAAATAAAGTAAATGTATATATGATGAAAATAAGCACTGTGTAAAAAATGGAAATAAAATCAAAACATGAAACAAGTGTATGAAAAACATTTACAGTTACCAGTTAAAATGTAAAAAATGTGAACAATGATTAGCAGTGTTTATCTAAAAAGAAATATTATAATAAGTCTTAAAAATACAGAATAAAGAAAAATATAGAAATGACCTTAAACAAACAAAAAACCTGCCTTGGGTGGGGGTGGTGATTGGGGAGTGACGGAATAATGGGAAATAGGGAAGTAAATTGCCGCCACCCCCCCCCCCCCCCCCCCCCCCCCCCCCGCCTTCATAATGCGTCATACTGTATGTTCTGATCGTTCCTATTTGAATGCTAGATAACCCAATCGGTCTGAAAACTAAAGTCAAGCAAACTGGCATGAATTTGAATAACGGATGTGTATTGCCAAACTGTTTGACATTCTGACCAATTTGAATACGTTGTCGTTGCAAACTGAATGCAATTTGACGAAGACAACAGTGACAATAGCTCGAACAACTTGAACTTGAATGACATAATTATAATGAATATGCCCGCTATTTTGACGAAATTGGCTTGGAAAACCTATACTTACTGTATTATGAATACGTTTTTGGAAAATTTTATATGTGATGTTTATACAAATGTAAAGATCATTTTACACACTATTAATGTCATTCACAACAATGTACATTGCTGCATTATTTATATCACTCCATTTGTCATTTAAACGGGTTATTGTTTTTGTAATGTTTAAAGGGATAGTTGAGTATTGGTCAAACTTAACTTTAGTAACCAAAACCTGCACCATTACGGTACAAAGTAATAGTTATTACTTCACAATGCTCGAAAAGTATACCCAATTACAAACGACTAAGTAAAACCCCTGTTATCATAAAAAAAAGAGCCGTTACAGCTCAAGAGGGCGCTATTAAACAAAAATCATTGGTTTTAGCCCTTTTTCGTACAAAATTGTGCATTTAAAGGGATAGTTGAGTTCTGGTAGAGAGAGTACAGTTTTAGTCAAACTGAATTTTAGTAACCCAAACCTGCACCATTACATTACAAACTAATACTTAAAACTCCACCATGTTCAAAAGAAATAAAACAATTACAAACGACTAAGTAAAAAGCCTGTTATCATGCAAAACGAGCTGTTTAAACGAAAGAGGGCGCTTTCAAAAAACGAATTTGTTTAAAGCATTAAAAAAAATATATTGTTCATGTGATGTTTTGTTGAAATAGTGATTAGATAGAGAGATAATCAACAACTATCTAAAAACCTCTTTTGAAAATCTTTGAAAAGAGGAAGCATTTTAAAACGAATTTTAACGGCTGGTTCAAAATTATCGAATACTTGTGGGGCCCCACATTTATTACAAATGGTTATGTTTATGGATATTTCAGCCGTTTCTGAACCGATTTTGATCAAATAAAGTTTGCTCTGCCATTACAATTGTTACTTTCAAATTTGACACTCAGTTTTTCATTATCTCACAAAAAAATTATTTTGTGAAGCGCCCTCTCTACCAAAACTCAACTATCCCTTTAATGTTTGTTAAAATAATGATTCAATAGAGATATCATCAACGACTTTTTAAAAACATATTCTTATTTTGTTCAAAGTAGTATTCGAGCATTTTTTGAAATTTTTCTAAAAAGTCTAAAATCGTCCGGTGATTGCCGGTGAAAAACATTTTGAATAAAAATATATTTATGGATATTTCAACCGTTTCTGAACCGATTTTGATCAAATAAAGTTTATTCTGTCATTAAAATTGTATATTCGAATTCGACAGTCAGTTTTTCATTATCTCACAAAAAAATATCGGGGGGCACTTCGGGAAATACCAATACT
>JBAMJV010007826.1:0-7500 GCA_037951105.1 Echinarachnius parma
TCTCATAATTTACGTGGCTTATACACTCGACCACAATTATCACGTGACGTGTTGGTTCGAGTGTATTAGCGGATATCTGAGACTGATGTAGTTTTTGTTATCGAAAAAACACGGGGTAATTAGGACGTATAATCACACTCGAGTTGTAGCTGGATCAGTTACTGAACAAATACTTGGGAATGCAATCGTACACTCATACTTTCAGAAGAAAAAAAGAATATCTCGCATCTCTTGCACCTGAGGACAAAACGGAAGTGTCTTCTTTTGGCGGAAACTGTGTTTTTCTATTTTTATTATATTATTGTTTAATTGAATCACAGGGTTTATAGCGTAACAAATTCCAAATAAAACATACAATCAGGAAAACGTCTGTAAAAATTTCCGCTGATTTTTTTCCCTCTGATTCAGAAGAAAAGCACTGTCACTTAGTTTGTTCAAACAATTCGGACAGTGGGGGGGGGGGGGGGGGGGGGGGGGTGTAGTTGGACTGAATGGGGGAGGGGGGCACGCGTGGGAGGCATGCGAATTGTTGGAGACACACACCGGCACACCAAAATAATATTCATTCTTCTATGAATCTTCCCCTTAGGTTTTGTATTGTTTTTGTCAAATTAGTGGGGGAGGGGGGGGGGGGGGTGCTTGGGGACGCATGTCTCATCCCCGTGCCCCCCCCCCCCCCCCGTAGCTACTCCACTCATTTGGATCTGATGAAGGCCAACTAGGCTTCGTAAATTTTCATCAAGAAAACCGTCAAAGGGCGGGCAAAGTTTTCATCAAATACGCAACTCGATTGAAGGCTTCGATGTTTCTGATTGGTCTTAAAGCTACTTGATGGCCGAGGGAAATAAAATAAGGCCTGTTATTGGAGTGAGAAATTGGACAATTTGATTTATTTACTGGACAGTTCGATCTGACCGGGCTGGGTTCCCTTCTTAAACTTCAAATGACCAATAATAACACATGGTTTGTGGTTATTGCAAGCTATTCAGAAGTTTATCACCAACTTTTAGTTTGGACAATTGATACGTCATCAGACTTTGATTACAAACCGTAACCTCTGTAATAAAGCTCAATTTGGGAGCCCAAGAAATGTCTTAGTTTGTAGGCCCAAACCGCGTTATATACTCCTCATCAATGATGATTACCGTGAGTCCGTGACATCAAAGCTTACTTTTGAAAGTTTACACTTTCCAACATCTAGGGTTAAAGTGACACAGGTAAAGTGTCTAACTCCACGAAAAATACTTGGAGCTTCCTCGTTTCTCTTCTGCCGTGTTGTTGAAAATCATTATTTCAAAAGCGTTAGCTAACGGATTTGATAAAAAGTACAATTGTCGTCGCTGAACACGTCCTGCGCCAGCACGCGTGGTAAATTTTCCCGACCCACGGAACTTTGAGCCTAGCGTGCGCAAATTCCATGAATTCCTACCGTCTGTAGCTGTATACACGGGTGCGGATATCGTCAAGATCAAACGGATGATTATTACTGCAACAAATCTACAACAGACCATCAGTATGCGGTGATAAAATATGAACTCAATATTCGTTTTTTTCACTAGGTAAACAGTGTTCGTTTTCTTTCAAACTTTCACAAATCTTTCAATTCTATTTTACAATGATATTGATATAGGATTGAAGTCTCAAATGTCAGTTTGTGCAATATCTGACACTTTACACGGATCACTTTAAGGTTAAGAATCAAGATTTCCTTAAAAAGGGAAGATGTTTTTTTTTTTTTCAATATGGTTTAACCTTATTTTGAAAAGAATTGAACAAATCAGTAATGAAAAACGCTTCGAAAATTAAAGATTCAAAGATTCAACATTCAAATAAAATAATGTAACCTTGTTAAAACATGAATATAATTCATAAAATTAGTATCCTTTACTTATAAACAAAGTAAAGATCACACTTAGTATATAAAATACGATTTCTGGAGACTGCAAACTCAGCCATAATGTTGATACTCTCTTCTCCTTCGTTTATAGGCGCTACCGTACAAGTTATAATATACAAAATGGTCGTGTATGCATGTGGTTTGCTGAGTCAATGATTTTAATCTTGTTCTTCATAACGAGTGATTCAGTCAGAGAACTGGCGTGTGTCTCTATAGTCCACGCACATTGTAACGGATCACCACACATAAACAAGGGGGAAGAGCCACTTGCTAGGGATCTTCCCAAGTCAGGACCGTGAATAAGGACCGAACATTGATCGGTCCAACACCACTCGTATTGGCATGGTTGGTGACACCGTGACTGCACGATCGCCGAGCTATAGCTGTGCATTTTTACCCCACTGCATCGTGAAATTTCAACAGATATTAAAGTAATGGGAGGGGGGGGGGGGGGTCCGATGCACAAGGGGCTGTATTCGTTCATTACCCTGAAACTTAAACATGTTAAATAGTGAATTATGTTGAGAAAAAGAATCTTACGTTTTTCTTTCCCTGAGCTCGAGCACATGAGTCGAGTTGCAGGTGACAGCTGGTGCCAAAAAAGGGTTCATTTTTATTTAACATGTCACTTTCTCGTTTGGTTTTTAATATAATTCCCTCGCCTGAAATGTATTTTAAAGTATATATAAGATCGAATGTACAGGCATAGAAACCCGGTAGCTAATTTTGTTTATTTAACATTCATTGACACCGAACGAAGAACTTATACTCATGCAGACCTCGATGAAATTCATTGACTACATTTGACGTTATATTCGTTCAAGTTCGATCTTTCGGTGAGTTTTTTTGTTTTTTGATCATATTGTGAACACATTTTCGTCACAATGTGATCCACACTCTGAATAACAATGTGTTCCGCGATGTGGATCATATATTGAACATACTTTGTTCCACAATGTGGATCACACTGTGAACATACTTTGTTCCACACTGTGGATCACATTGTGAACACTGTGTTTAACATTTTGGATCACATTGTGTTGAACTGTGTGGATCACATTGTGAACACATTGTATTACACAGTGTGGATCACATTGTGAACACACTTTGTTCCATAGTGGGGATCACATTGTGAACACTGTCAACTGTATTGCACACGTGTGGATCACTTTGTGAACACACTTTGTTCCACAGAGGGGATCACATTGTGAACACACTTTGTTCCACAGAGGGGATCACATTGTGAACACTGTCAACTGTATTGCACAAGTGTGGATCACATTGTAAACACACTGTGTTTCACAGTGTGTATCCCATTGTGAACACACTGTGTTTCACAGTTGTGATCACATTGTGAACACTGTTTTACAGTGTGGATCACGTGAACACTCAGTGGTTCGCAATGTGGATCACATTTCAAACTCTGTCTTACAATGTGGATGAGATTGTGAATACACTATTCACAGAGTGGATTACACTGTTTCACAATATGGATCACATTGTAAACACACTGTGTTTCACAGTGTGGATCACTTTGTGAGCACTGTGTTTCACAATGTGGATCACATTGTGAACACACTGTGTTTCACAGTGTGGATCACATTGTGAACGCACTATGTTCATGGTGGCATGGTGGGGATCACATTGTGAACACACTGTGGATCACATTGTGATCCACGATGTGATCCATACTGTGTTACAACGTGGCGCACAGTGAAATATATTTGTTCACACTTTGTAATTATAGCTTTAGAAAGTGATTTAATTTTCGTTTATGCCATTATAATTATTTCATTTATAATATGTGATTGTATATAATTGTAATTTTTGGAGATAGATGAATATATTACTTTAATGCTGTATTTTAACTTTAAACAACTGAGTGTAGAAGACTTAGCTATTAAGACAGAGGCGTAGTTTCATCGTATTCATCAACGTAAAACGCAATTATTTTCAAGATTTAGTAGGGTTTCAAGATTTAGTAGGGATCTAATTGATCCTAACAAAATAATCCATTGCTAACCTACGTCATTCGTTACCATTGGGCTTAAGGGAAACAAGAAATGGCTTAGCTAAGTTTTAAAAAAGAAAAATTGTATTTCTAGACTAAAGCAATATCATCACTGTATCAACGTGGAAAGCTATGGGCGTAGATCCACAATTTTAACGTCTGTATAAAGCCGAACTGTGTCAGTTGTAAGCCTTGCATGGAATGGGCTTAGGGGGAACGAAAAATGCTAATAATACGTGGGCTACAAAAAAAAAAAAACGCCAGCGTCAATGTCCCAGCGATCGATTTCGTCGCATTAAGAGAAAACTACACCACCACATTTTGTTTGTAAAAGGCGGATAAAGAGGCAACACTGGAGGGCTATTACAGCCGTATTGTTCGGGCCGCAAGACTAAGCCGCCAAGAGATGGGGCGAGCGGCTACTACAAAGGGAGCGACCGCCCGTATGCTCTTGCTCGGACGGACGGGACGCACCGAAATGTATGCCGTATCGCGACTCCCATCCTTTCTCCGCGCGCAAGCTATGGCTAGCCCATGCCCTCTTTTCATTCTCTCCCCCCCCCCCCCCCTTTTATACCAACAAAACCCCCCTATTATTCTCGAGTGAGTCTTTTCTCTCCGTCATTATCTGACACATAAAATGGATACCTGATGATTATCACTCTCCCTATAATAATAGCAAAAAGAAGAAAGAGAGACCATAATTGATCTTATTAACGCGCTCCTCTTTTACGCCATTATTATCATTACGGGCCCTTGAGACGCCTGGTATACATAAGAAAGCGGACGCGCAACAAAATTATACCATGCACGATTATGTACTGTAACAACGCAAGACGCTATTTATTTAGGTTGCGAAGAATATTGTAGCAATTATGATTACGAGAAAGGGAGGGATTATGTATGTGAGGTACGGGGATCGAAATGGTGTCAAGAAGGTGGCACATGTGACATTTTTTATCTCTAGAATCCGAATATATATTTCAGAATACATTTTTTGAATGTCTACGTCAATAGAGAGATATTTAATTTAATGTTAGCATAATATGTTTATAGACTACAATCTCCCTTGATACAAAAGATAATCTAGATTAAGTGAAACATCCACACACGCACCATGATTTTAAGTTCCAGCTAAAAGGGTTGCCATAATTATGTTTAAAGTGTTTTTAGGAACTTCGACTGAATCGACCAACAATTACTCGCATCCCTTGTGGTTCTATCATGCCTGGTTGTTTACCTTTAAAGTAATGCTAATATAAGTATGATTATTAATTAAAGAGATATTTATGATTTAATTCGACCAACTCCCGTGGATTATTATTTCACCAGTGAACAAAGTTATAAGGCAATACATTATCAAATACAACTTTGCATTTTCGCCCACTATACTCAGCCTAATATAGCCTATCATGACATTTATATAATATCATAGAAATGTCACTCATCATTTAGTGGGCATATCAGATAATATAAATAAACACCTCATCAAATTCTTGTCAATTGTTTGCATCATGTCAACCTAGTTACTAGATCCCTTTTAAAGGACATTCATGATGTATCTCATTCACGAGAGTAAAGCAAGACTTTTAATTTCATGCAACATGATAGATTATGTTCACAACGAGCCGATGAGGGCACTGTTATGGTTTTGACATTTTTGTTATTAGGTCACACCAACGGATCGGGGGTGGGCTCATACCCCCAATTAATTGACGAACACAATTAAAGGGATCTAGTATTAAACTTTGTTGACAAGTGTAAAAAAGTGATGAGTGATTATTAAAATGTGCCTTGGTGTGATCTGATATGTCCACAAAGTAATGTGTGAAAATTTCGCTACACCACTGACAATTAAACTGTGTTTGATAACCATTGATAACAACAGCATCATCGTCATAAAAAATATGATAAATATCGAATACACAATTTCTATATAAATGATATAAATATGTGAAAAGGGTTGCACGGTTGCACCCTACACAACGTCGTCCCTTTCCCCCTTATTTGAGGGGTCAACGCTTTTCTTGTGTATTTTGATTGGCAGATAACCTTGGATTAAAGTCGGCCGGGAAAGTGTCCGATAAATCTAGGTTTGAATGAATATGACACTTTTTGATGATCGCCGGTCTAAGTGTCAGACTTACGGACGCCAGTTATGGTAATCCCTTCATTAAGTCATAGACTTTAGACAGATCATAATTGTTTTTTTCAAGGCTTTGTTTGTGTTGACCTTTCTCAGATAATTATATGGGCCTAAATTTAAGGTACAGTAACATAGTAAGCTTGAACAACAAGCAACAAATAATGATTTAGTTATAAGCGTAATTATACATTACAAAATACTGATATTATGACTATACCCATCTCCTTCTCTCTGTATTTACGTTGACCCCCCCCCCCCCCCCCCCCCCATCCAGATATGTACCCAGTGGCGTAGCGTGGTCAGACTGATTTGAGGGGGGAGGGGTGCACGCAACATTGTTGGGTAGCACACCTTATGTATTTCTTTTTTTTTCTTCAACAAATTAATGTCCCCTTATGTTTCCTATCTGTTTTATCTTCAAATTATAGGGGGGGGCACGTGCCCCCTTCCCCTTCTTGTCCCCACGTCACCCTGTCAGTGTATTTACCCGTCTCTATACTGTAAGTTGACAGCCCCCACAGATGCATAATATATTTATCCGTCTCTTATGTATTTTAGGTTGACCGCCCTCCCCCGATACAGATTTTAACCCGTCTCTTGAGCACTACGTATTTATATTGCACCCACCCCATCCCGGAAGATGAAACGATTGCATACTAAATTATGGTCATTAAGTTTAATATTGTTTCGATGAAGATGCTATTTGTATTGTATCAAATTGCAATAATTAGTGCACTTTTCGTTTAACGGAAAATGATTCCAAAGTAAAAGTGCAATCCATACTTTAAGTGACATGAACCTGTACATTATCTATGTCAAAATGTGTCAGTCATCATTTTATTTTTAAGTTTGTCATGCGCGCACGTATGTAATTCAGTCGACTGTGTGTTACCTTATTATTTTAATATGGACATCGAAATTAAATTGATTTTGACTTTACGACCCGGTTTCCGGAATATCCTATATACGTGCAGGTAGTTTCACGTATGATCAATATTTATCCAGGGGGCCCGGAGGGGGGGGGGGGGGGGGGGGGGGGGGGTCAGGGGCAGTATATTTTCAAAAGGGGCACATGTTTACACCTGACAAGCAAAACAACGATTAACCCAGGGTGGCCGAAAATTACCATATTTAACTTTTGCCTCTGTAATGACCTAATTTGGCCCCAAAATTAAAATTTCACCATAAACATAAAATAATGTTGACCTTAAATTACTATATTTACCTGTAAAATAATATGTTATTGTTGTCCATTTTTTTGTCTGTCTGTGTGTGTGTGTGTGTGTGTGTGTGTGTGTGTGTGTGTGTGTGTGTGTGTGTGTGTGTGTGTGTGTGTGTGTGTGTGTGTGAATGTTTGTGCATGTGTGTATGTGTTTGTTTGTTTGTGTATATGCGTATGTGTTTGTTTGTTTGTTTCTATTACTTTACAAAGGATATTAATACAAA
>JBAMJV010007826.1:12500-81546 GCA_037951105.1 Echinarachnius parma
GGTGGTCTCGGGCGCGAAAAAATTGGTCTCGGTCCGGTGATGGCAAATCATCCCCCCCAGGTGTAAGAACCTGTCTACGCCACTGTCATGACCTGATGAGAAATGAAGGAGATGAAAGAAGAAGAAGAAAGAAGAAGAAAAAAACGGGTTGGGAATCACACATTGTCTAGAAAATGAATCAACCGGCATCTAAAAGCGATGAATCAGCGATCAGCGGTCAATAAGTTACTCGTTAGTCACGTTATTGGGCTTCGCTCCTCTAACTCGGTCCGATTTGTCAACTTGATACCCCCGCCTCATCATCCCCTTTATAGTGGATGCGGTGCATTGGTGTTGCTTTATTAAGGGATTGGGAGGGGCACTTTAGATCTAAGTGAGCACCCCCCCCCCCCCCCCCCCCCTTCCCCCATTCCCACGTAGAAATATTGTCCCACATCCTGACTTTGTATAGTAGTTGTTATGGGCCAAAATGAGGTGCGGGCCACTTTGTACCCAAAATTACATATTATTTTGTGCATGGACCCTTGTGCATGGGCCCAAAATTGTTGATTTTATTTTGGGAAAAGCTGCCCCCTCCTGAAACAATCTTTGCTCCTCGCTTTGCCCCGTCTGCCCGTGTGGTTTGCCTTTGTCACCGCAACTGATTTCACCCCTGCTTCATTCGATGGATAAATGGATGAAACACCGACTAAACTTGACTTGTTAAGAAGACGGATAGTTTGTCTTACATTCACCGACATGGCTAACATATATAGGAAGGGAGAAAATGGGGCTCAGTTGAGTCAACGAGTCGCTATAATCGTCTCAGGGTCAATAAGTTGTTCTTATAGGGTTAAGGAGATACCAATTTGAGGGAGAACAAGTGCGAAAAAAGATGATAATATACATGTGTGATCAGGATAGAGAAAATACTACAAGAAAATTTTAAGCAATATTTTCTTTTTCGCCCAGTGCGTCCCGAGTGTATTTAAAGTTTGACAGGAGAAGCGCTGCTCAGGGGCACAGCGAAACACTGTCAATATTTACTATGTCAGTGTACTTCTAACAAGCCGCGGCTTGCATTATATACGTTATCGTATTCGGGATATTATAGCGTGAGACAGCCACAGACGACGGGGTGGCTGGGGTACGATCACTCACGAGAGAGCTGCCCGGCGGCTCCGGCTGC
Organism: Echinarachnius parma; assembly: GCA_037951105.1. NCBI lineage: Eukaryota > Metazoa > Echinodermata > Echinoidea > Clypeasteroida > Echinarachniidae > Echinarachnius > Echinarachnius parma. The sequence continues at coordinate 13,669 of JBAMJV010007826.1, forward strand.
CTACTCGTCACCCGTACCGGTCAATTCGACACTCCGCGTGCTATGGTTCGCGCAATTATTATCAACTATTAATTATACCATGCCTCGAAGGGGCAAACGAAAAAAAGGAAAACTGACGACTAGATGAGACATTTTCCCCCTCTACCCAATCTCACGTCAGCCCTGAAGACCCGACCAGTTTAATTTTTCATAATTATGAACAAGTACGTAATGTAGATATCACCCCCATAGGAAGACTGGCTGCAAAAGCAGTATTCTAGGGATTTGTTTTTTTGTTAGCAATCTGTATTTAAAAATAAAATAAAACAATTCTAGGATCTATAATAGCGAGTCTGTCGCCACGAAATGGAGGCTGCAGTATATTGATTACAATATTCATTTATTATCTTTACTAAAATTATGGTCAATATTCAGATTGGGAAGGGACTACAGCATTGATTGATTATCGAACATGTCTGTTTTTCTTCTAAAATATATTTTCTGTAATTTAGGCCCTATATTGACTCTCATAGTATGTTTTATTTTAAGATCTGGAGTCAGTCATGAAGACTGTCTATAGAAGTAAAGGTTAATTTTGTTTACGTATTCATTCGTTATTATTTTTTGTAATGATTTTTCTTATTTCCCTTGATTGTATTGATTGTTCTTTGCTGATTTGTATTAAATAAAAACACAGAATGAAAAAAAAAACAGTTTCATTAGATACTTGTAAAGAGGTTACGATTTGGATTCACATCTATATAATTTGATTTGTTATCATTATTATTCAAACTTGGCTTATGAATAAAGGTATTTATCTCAACATTATGATGGACAGTGTTTTTTTAAAATCAATATAATTTATTGTTGATCAATACTGATACAAAATGATAATTATATTAATATTATTTTCCTTTTGTATTCAATCATTTTAAAATCGTTCTTATGGTAGAAACAAGGTAATTTTAAGCAGCCCTATATTCATAAATCATTTTAAAATGTTCAATAAAATAATTTTGTGAGAATTAGCCATTTCTTCGTTCAAGATGCACGACTGCACGTGGGATGCTGTTAGTTATAATGGTTATGAATCCCTAAATACAGACCATACGTATGCTAGCTCCCATCACGAACTTCAGTTGACCCTGTCTTCCAAAGTGGGTTAATTTTGCTCATTTTAGAGAGACGTTAAACCTCTTTAACAGTCATCCTTTTATACCCTATCCTATCGCATACCTAAATTATAAACTCCTAAGCAGTTTCCTAAATATACATACTCAAAGAACATGACATTCACATCTGTTTTTATCAAACTTGACATTGCTGCAAATTATTTGACATAATGTTCCTTCTTCTTTACTGTATCCGGATAGGTCACACAAAGCTTATTATTCAAAATGTATATCAATAAAATGTCTGACCTTCATATAAACTTTGATCGTTATGAAAATAAAGGCAATAAGAATGTTTAATCCACATGAGGTTAATCACATTTAAAATAAAGAAAAATGATGACACAAAAATCAGTAATATTTTGCTGCAAACGTTTAGATTCTTGCAGTATCAGTTTTTATTCATGGTTAAGCTTTCTGTCAAATCTGCGCAATAACCAGATAATTACATTGCAAATTTTGTTTGCCCATTTCAATTAATTTGTTGAACAAATAATGCGTGATACCCTTTATCCTAATTTTAAATATTATGGACTATAAACTAGTGCTGATTATAATCTTATACTCATATACACGTTTGAATGATCTTCGAAAATTATGGTGTCATCAAAATTAAAGTATTCAAACATATCTTCGCAGATTTTGATTCATCACATATCAAAGCTTGTTTTGATCAAATTGTTTGATTATTGCCGTTTAATTGTATTTGAATGAAGCCCTGATAATTTGTAAGGCTTTCTTTAAATACATTTTTGTTTTAATCTAAAAAAAACCCCAGTAATAATCACAAGGGATATCCATATCACCCGACGTTGAGTCATATTATCTCATCAACCAATTATTTTGCAATTATCCTTGCTGCAAGAAGAAGGGCACGAATTAAGGGGAATGTGAGGAAACTGCTAACACGATATCACTTCTTTGCCATGGAACCCTGTCCCTGATTATTCGCTAGCGACGAAAATGACACCCAAGTCACGAAGTTTCATCTTTACTTTGTTGTGTCATCATCACGCCACGCCGCGGCGCCCCGGTGGTAGGCATTGTGGTGTGGCGTACGAATTCTCCGTGCCTATAACACCACCGCCAAAGCGAGCGTGCGCCTGCCAAAGCGGGCATCAAAAGGCACGGCCAGAGTGGCGGGCAGGAAATGCGGCCAAATCTGCATGTGCGCTACGCATGAACTTCCAAGAAAATATCACTTGAAATAGATGAACTTCCGTCTTATAACTACTATTCGTTCCCATTATTTCCTTCGTGAAAATGTAGACCTTTAAATCATTATATATATTATAGGTGCCCTTCGCTTTCATGAGCTATTTTAATCTTAGGTTCCACATGCCCTTCGTGAAAACTGAGAGGTTTGAACCATCGTCTTCCCATATACCTTCGATGAAAATTGAGAAGTTTCCCGTGCGATCTCGAATTCAGCTATAATTGTGCTTATTGTAGGCTATAATGGTAAAGAAACCCGACTTCTCCCATTACGCGAGAACCAGTATAATCGGTGCGTGTTGTCGTACCAAATTTACAAAATGTTATTTCATCGGTGAAATTTGGAAATGGGAATATATGAAAACTTCCTGAAAACTAGAACGCCACTTAGCAAAAAATGCTTGGGAACCGATGACGGGGCTATCGGTGTACAAAAGCGTGCGACAACTTTTGTAATGCCCACTTACACAAGGCACAAGTCCTTTATCGTATGATCGTGGTAATATTAGTGACTGTCGTTTGACGATCTCGACCTTCATTTATCCTTTCAATACCTTCCCATATAGTATTTCGTTTTGTTTTAGTTTAGAAGTTGATCAAATGCTGGTAATCGATCACGTAGACTTTTCAACGAAAATGTGTTTTTGTTTTTCACACAACGAATATTTTTATCCTGATATCATAAATATAATTGTTTCCAGTTGAATTGGACTAAAGATAAGGTTTCTGCAATCATTTTCTATCGCTACCAAAAAGGCACGCAGCAATTGACATTTGAATGTTTGTTTTAGATGTTTAAATTTCTTGGAATATGAAGTTTATTCTTCGGTACACATCGACAATAATGGAATAGTTACCTACAATTTTACGAATATGATTATAATTGAAACTACTATCCTTATCGCAAATTTGAAGATTCACTATGGCAAAATGTACTGTTGGTTGTAACATTAATATTATGTTGATATCATATTATGATAATGAATATTTTGAACGACGTTTTGCGCGTCGTAAATCAAACACCTATATACTTAATATATAAATAAAAATTAAAAAAATTCGAATTTGTAATAAAAAATGTAGGTCTGTATTCTTAAAAGAAGCTTTGTAGAAATACGGAATTAAAAACATAACGAAATATCAAGTGCACAAAAAAAGAGTGCTGCGAGATATACGTTAGTTACACAGTGGTGGCGCACAGGTTTCTATAGATAAGGGCTTGTAGAAAACACTGTAATACTTATATAAGGAAAAGAATATTCAGTGCATGAAAGTAATGTTGCACGCTCGTTTGGCATTTCTTGAGGGGGCATATTGAAATATTGACGGGGGAACTTCTTCTTTTTTTTTGGGGGGGGGGGGAACCTCGGGAAATGAAATAAATAAAGTTAGTATTCAACGCACGTAAATTATTATACTGCGTTGTGCGTTTCTGTTGCGACTTTATTATCTATCCGGCATTTCTGGCGGTGTTATTTGCCTTAGTATTACGTTACCAAGGGCAAGGCAACATGTTCTACAGTTGCAACGGCCAAGGGAAAACAAATAATTATTGCATGAACAGATGAAAGAAGAAGAAGAAGAAGATGAAGAAGATGAAGAAGAAAAAGATGTTGCGTGATCTTTTGGCATCTAGCTCTCCCGCGGCATGCAGCCGATCGCTCGTCTCCAGAGGCACCCTTCTCTTGATTATCACTCGTGGTAATTGGTCTCGCCGGGGCGGCATCCATCTTCACCTACTGTCGCATAATGATGGAACTGTTGTCCTTTCACTTCCCCTCTCCCCCTGTCTCCCCGTAGACACGCTACAGACGCCTTGTGGCGTGATATGCATGCCTCGACGAGACAAGCGCTGAACACAATGATGAACTGCTTCTGTTTGCTGTCTTTCTTCTTCTTCTTTTTTTTTTGGGGGGGGGGGGAAGTTTTTTTTTATTTTTTTTTTATTTAGGTCACATCTAGCGTGTCTACCGCAATCAATGCCAAGTTTGTTCATTTAATTACAGAGCTAATCATTGGCAGTATATCATTATAGTTGTGCAAATCTGCATTCTTGCCGGGCATGCGTGGTATGATAATAAGGTTCTTGAATCTAGGGTTAGGGCAAACTGACGAATGCAAGTGAAGACTACGTGTACAACGTAAACATGATAAATTAAACTGGATATGAAATGTTGGGTTGCCCAATCAGGCATGGGCAATTATTATCATACGTGTATGTATTTTTTCTTCTTCTAGGAAGACGCCTTAATTACATCAGAGGGCGATCATACATAATAGTGTCGGGTCTTTAGGGTCGGTTTATATCTCCCCGGTCTAATAAGTCAGTCTTCTCCCTCTGTCGCTATTCAAATCGTTCCTGGCCCGGTGGGTTCCTATAATCATCCTCTAATAAGGGAGTCGTTTAAGTCTCATCAAACCAAATATATCTTCATTAAGAATGTCTGAACCACGTGGTATGCTGATCAAAATATTCGCGCGCCAGTGGGGTGCAGTGTAATGGCGCCGGATTCTCACCCAAAGATGCCAGCATTCCAGAGCCGTGCCTCTTCCGTCCCCTGTAGCTGGCCTATAGCATGATGCAGACACAATGTTCCCCCAGCAAATCAGCAGATTTCCTTTAACCCTTCTCAATTTATCGCTTGTAGCTTGCATGTATTTTATACAATTATATTATAGATAGAGTGACGATGTGCGTTCTCATCAGAAAATTATAACAAAACTTTTCCGTTGATCCCTGGCCCAACAGACACAATGTTCCCCCAGCAAATCAGCGCACTCCTTTAATAACCCTTCTTCCTCTTGTAGTGTTATATTCATTGTATTATGATCCTTGCTTTCTCATCAAACATAATAACAATCTATTTTAAGAAAGAAAAAAACTTCTCTATCCGGGTCTGACGTCCTTCTATCATCTGTATAGTGCACCATCGCATTATATACTGTAACTCCTAGCCTCATTTACCCTCTATAAACAATGATAACAATCTAATGCAGCGTTCCGCATTAACAGTAAGCAAAGTCCCTTATTCAGTTCCCTTCTAACTCAGCTATTTCAAACGTTATTCTTCGAACTCGGCCCCTAAACCGTTCGCCATCATTCCTCACATCAGATCCTGAAAATCTCCTTAACTCTTCCGATCCGGCATTATGTTATTCATTATACCCAATTCTACATCAGGGCACAGCATCCTTCTTCAAACTCGACCCTTAAACCCATTCGTCACCGATTCGTTCCTCATCAAAATCATCGTATTCATTCCAATAACCCTCCAAGCATCCACAATTTATTGTAACAAACAACACATCGCAGTATTAACCAGCGGCCATTTTGTAGATGTTGCGGACGCGATTAGAAACATACATGCATGGCTTTAGTCGGTAATGAAGAGGATCTGATCGATATACCGAGGAGACCGGATGGAATCAAGTATACAGATTGTCTATCTCCTAGACCTAGGTTATAGAAAGTTGTCGCTCCGCCAGTGGGGTACCGTACAGCCAACATGGCTACCAGGGTCAAGCCAAGACTATCGGGGGCTATAGAAAGCGACAAGGTTTCTCATCATCATGATCATACAGCCCATAAGCAAGATGAGAGGGGGGGGGGGGGGGGGGCAATCTAGGCCAAAAATAGATAATGCTAGAATGCATTAACGTTGTTAATTTTTCCAACAAGGGGTGAGCTAGGGGAGCAATTATTATTGTCTCAAGAGGGGCAATTCTCCCCCCCCCCCTCCCCTCTATATGTCCCCCGTAGCAACAACGCATGGTGTCTATCTCCTGCGGACTACGCTCGAAGGGCCAACCTGCCGATAACCTATTACTTCTAGCCTTCCAGGGGTAAGCAAAAAGGTAACCAGCAAGAGGAGCAAGTATTGCATCATAGGGGGGCAACCCCCCCCCCCCCCCCCTATGTCCCCTGTAGCCACCCACACATGGTTGTTGGTGTCTATGTCCTGCGGACTGTTACCGCTCGAAGCGTCGGGCTGCCTGCCGATAACCTACTTCTGGCCTTCGACCCGCTGTCCCAGAAAGACGCCAAACTCGCGGCTCAGGTTCGACACAAAATCAAAACTGTTCAGTCTTGAGTTGCGCCACTTCTGGTTGCCAGAGCGGGGGTGGCATGAATGCAGGCAGGCATGACAGTATTGGCGGCTGTATTTCACATTGACATAATGGTACGATTTAGAGCAGGCTGCGCGTGTGTATAATTTTGTGTGATTGTTTGTCGTATGGCAATTGTTTTGTTACTCTCTGTTCCATTTCACAGGTGCATTATACAACGCCATTGTTTCAGCTTTCAGCTGTCAGACGTGAAGAACAATACAAAACATATAAATTAAATTTAATGTAGCTCGTTTAATTTGTATTGCAAGTGATACCGTTTTACACAAACATTGACCAATATAATTGGGGTGCAAATTAAGCCCACTCAATTATAATTACTCAATTTCTTAAATGAATAATCACACGAATTCGTCGCCAAAGGCAATTTGCATTATTTCGTTAATTACAAACATTCGAAATTCATGCATTATTTCCCCTAACTGTAACTATCATGTAATCAACATAATTATATATTTTTGCAATATAACGGTACATCATTTACATAATTTATAATTTGAACGATAAATGTATGTATGTAAATGAATAACATTGAGTAATAATATTATATTGATAATGACAGACAAATAAAAAATAAAACAAAGACAATATATATCGCTTCTAATTAGTGTTGTTCCAAGTCCCCACGTTTCACATCATTCTATAAACGCGATGAGAAACACACACAAAAAAGAAGAAACTTTCAAGTTTTCTCTTCAATTTGCAACAGCTCTTGTCAACCTACTTCTCAATTCTGTCTTCATAAATATTTGCATTACGGGCGGCATATTGGCGTTTGAAATTGATCCCACCCTTTAGTCCGGTCATATGTTACTAATCTCACACCAACAATGGATGCTAATCATATTATAAGAGGAACGAACCAAGGGCTTTAATCTCCCCCCTTCTGGTCCGCAAACTTTCAAATCTTTTGTAGGATTTGCGGAGCTACGAGAAATAATTCCGGTAATCCGCTTACCCCGCTTATCGTTGAATTATTAGCCGCGGGTTTCGGACTGCGCGCTACGCAGTTGTAACGGAGACCTCCGCCAGAGGTCCGGCTCAGCAGCGCTTCACTGCTTCGTATAATACGTCGTGCTGGAAGGCACGGCGTTATTAGGGAAATCATTATTCGTACGAGATCGTGTTTTCTTTTTTGTATAGCTCACTTATTTTCTAATTTTTAACTTCAATACCAAATGGGTGCGATTAAGAATGGGAATTATAACAATGGTAGAACCACTGGAAATGATGGCGGGAGTAATCAAACTGTATTCCGACGTAAATTCGTTGAAATAATGACTTGGGTATTTTCGCAGATTGTATACTAATTTTTGATGACACCAAATTACACGATATTTAACTAATACAAATTGTATCAAATTAACCAACGAACATGGTATGTGAACTTTATAAGCCACTCATACGAGTGAACGGAACACGTAAGTATTCGTTAAAACTTAAGCAACGGTTAATAACCACGCATGATAATCGAAAAAAAGGGCAAAAGTTTGGCAAAAATATATAATACTATTGATTGATTGATTCTGTCATTTATGTCCATCCCATTAATTATCTCCACATTGCGGGGTGTGTAACTTTTTGGTTTCAAAGGGGTCCACATAATGGGTATCAGCATTCTACCTCCCTGCATGTAAGGTATATAGACTAGACTAGGTTCCATATTATCCATTATTTAGGATGAATAATGACGTGTGCGTTCAATTTCAAAACTTTTTGAATCACATTAATAATTATTGTTTTCTTTGAAACTTGACAGCCATTAATCATTATACTGCTAAAATGGAGACTCTTTGTCTCGACGTCAGAACGGCTTTTGTTTTGTATATTCATCTTTTTATCATTGATAACAAATGCGATCTATACAATATCCCTTCGTTTAATAATTTCGCCCTTTTTGGTATCTTCACCTCACATGCCTAAATTTAACTCTGATCTAGCTTTATGAAAGGAATTATATCGATTAGTAGATACAATCTTTAAAAATGCAATTTTAAAAGAATATTATTTTCATCAGTCTGATCATAAATAACAGGAACGATCTAATACAATATTCTCTATTTTGTCATATTCACCTTAATTTAAATCTGATCCAGCTTCATGCAATAAATCATCTAATCTATCGATTGGTAGATACATTTAAAATTATGTTGTTTTCATCAGTCTAATCATCAATAAAAAGTACGATCTAATACAATATTCTCTACTTTATCATCTTTACCTTAATTTAACTCTGATCCAGCTTTATGTAATGAATCATCTAATTTAATATTTCGATTAGTAGATAAATCTAAAAATGACACATTTGTCTTGAATTTCATCTTTTGATTATTAATAACATCCATTGATACAATATTATTCCCCCTTTTTGTAATACCAATCTTTTTATTATCTTCATCTAAATATATATCTGATCTAGCTTTATGAAAGGATTATCTATCGATTAGTTGATACATCTAAAAATACCAGCTTTGTTTTGTATTCCATCTTTTGATCATTATCTTTAAACAATATTCCCTCTCTTCATAATTTTGCCCCTTTGTTATCTTCACCCAAATTTAACTCTGATCTATCCTTATGAAATGAATTATCTATCGATTGGTATAGAAATGCTCAAAAACATTTGGCCTCTTAAAATCAATAATTGTTGCGCACGATGATTATTAGACAGACAAACTATAATAATTTGTATTACATCGTCCGCCATTTTGTCTGCTTAATTATCTTGTCCGACTCATCAGTCCAAGCCTACGGAGCTAAGCCAGTCATTGTGAGACGTATTCATAGTGACTTATATCACAGAAATCAGAGCGTTATATAAGATTAATCAACTTCAATAATAACTTTAATCGATATTATAGTTTTTAATTTCACTGAACGTATATATGATTGTCATGTCTTATTTGCATTACTCAATTTTAATTTTTCATTTCCGTAAATGGTTTGAAAATTTATTCTTGAATGTCTTACAGTAATGTCTAGAAATATTTCATAATAATATAAAAAAATAAAAATAAAACAATCAACACAATCGAACAAAATATAAATTATTGCATTATTGGCTAATTGGTGCCACACGATGTTGTTGTTCGTATACAAATATTTCACCCTGCTTAGCACATAAAGGACACGTCTATATTATCATAGATGACTGTTTACTATTTTGTTATTTCTGTTTTGTTTTCGTTCCATGAACCAGGTATATCGAACATGCAGATTGATCTTCGATTACCGAGAGCTATAGTATGTCGCTATCTCACGGGCCTGCAATTAGTGTGCGCTAGTTTGGGACAAACCGCCCAATTAATCCATTACGCCTATCGAAGACAATTAGCGCGCAAAAGGCCAAACAGGGTCGTAATGTTGATAATGATGATAATGATGATCCTGTTGGGCTGTATATAAACTGTGGGGTGCAATCTGCATCGTATTACTCTCTGATACATTCCTGGTACATTCCTGATACCGTTTATAGAGCAATAACTCAGTGAACTGAGTGTTACTAAACGTTCTATATTTTTTAATGTATGTAGGTAGTTCTCGATATGTGTGGGTTACACACATGCGTATGTTTTTTTTTAGCATGCAGGAATACATTCAATTAGAATTACAGCCACCTTTCGAACGAATTTGACATTGTGATTTTAATTCACATTATTTTATTAGACAAATATAATAATTCAAACATATAGAGAAACTGAGTTCAGGGATGAGCACCGCACTAGGGTTTTCTATAAATAGCCCAGGCGGTAGAGCGCCGGTCTAGCAATACGGAGGTCTCTGGTTCGAATCCCGGAGGAATCCCGTTTTCTTTGCTCTTTTTCATTAAAAAATATATATTAATTAAATCTTGTTTCAGAAAATAATTCGATTGTTTAATGTCTCTGTTTAAATTCGTTGAGTTGCTCTCTGTATGAACAACACATTAATGGACTTTTATATATGAAAGACCATTGCAATTTGATTTCAACGAATTTCTTAGAATAAATGTATTCTTTGAGTGAAATCAAAATCGGTCTATGTATATCACATAATATACACACCTTTTCCTGTATAAGCATGATAACGAAAATAGAACATGTACTTTAGATCATTAGTGTGCTATTTTGCTATTTAGATGTAAAATGTTCAATGTGAACATTCATGTTGTGTCTTCACGATCCATTCCTATCGCCTATGAAATCCATTATATGAAGAAGAAAAAAAGGCTGCAAAAGCTGTTTCAGATGTTAGGGTAATTATTGAACGCAGTAGTAACGAATCAATTGCTATAATATGCAGGAGCCTTAGTAATTACCTGGGCATACCCCTGTACACGTCGTGACATTAAAGGGATTCAACACCCCAAAATACTCTAAATTATTTGGATATGTAAAAGTGATTACTTTCAGATTTTCAGTAATCAATGGTAATCTATTCTACCAGCAGCGGTAGAAATGTGGGTCACTAAAATGTTTTATTCAAACGGTAAAATTATAAATACTGCGAAAACACAATCATTAATTGTCTGCAGAACAGACTCATGAGCACATAATTTAATACGATTATAATTTTTCAAGCATATAAGTATGTAAGTATATGTATGATTACATTTTTCTGGAAACCTATTCTTCTAAACTTATTGGTGGAATGGACATCACTAATACAACTTTTATCTTGTATTTATTTTTTTAAATTATTTTGGGGTGGTGGTTCCCTTTAAGTTACTGTCATACACACTTAATTAAGCAAGCTAATGACGATGCTTTATATACAGACACTCTGCTAGAGCTATCCCGGTAACTCCCCACAAATCAGCACCCAGTTTACGATGGCAGATCGATTTGTGTTTATTCCATCATAACCATGCACTCAAATATATATGGCAAAAGCATGATAAGTGTAAATAGATAATAATTAATCGTGTTTCATTGATTTGTATGTATTTTTAAATTATCTTCCTTTTATGGGGGCGTTTTGATTATGAATGTTTTTCTCGACATAATATAGACTATGTTGTAATAGTATTTGGTAACTGTATATTGTGTGTGTTTTTCACGCGTATGTTTCTCGATAATCAGATAATGGGCTATATGATATATATATATAATATGCTGTTATAAGGTTTGGTCTCTTTAACAGGTATTCATAGTATAAAACTTGAAACATTAGAATATATTAATATAACATGGTCTAGTATGTATGTATGTTGTACGCATGCGTATGTTTGGCATGCAGATAATGCCCCCTTATACGCAAACGTGTACCTGGATTTATGTTAATTTCGTTGAAAATCAATCATAATTTATGGTCACAATAATGTTCTTTCCGACATAATGAAATACATTACAAGTATTCAGAAGCGGACTCAATCAGTCGACCTAGTAATAATTCATGTCATGCTATAAATGTATATTGGGTATATTTCTTTTTTTTTTCTCTAAAAAAAAAAAAATAGATCGAATCGCCTTTCACAAAAGTTCCACTGTTCCCAAAACACAAAAGTAACTGCTCGAAGCAACGTTAGATTGAAAATGGTGGTCTCGATTTTTCCCGAAATATTCTTTCTGTTCAAACTTTCTGCAAGTTCATGGCTTTTGATTCCCTTCTTTGAGAAATGGGAATTATAATAATCATATATATGATGCGTTTATGAATGATAATATATAATTTGCATGAACGTTTTAATAATTTATGCGTTTAGGATGCAACCATATTGGATGGGGTGGACTTTTGACCCCATCTATGGTGGTAAGGACATCAATGGACTGGAGGTATTATATACCCGACTCAAAATGGAAGTAGGAGGAGAAAAGATAAAATTCTTTTAAAAAAATGATAAATAGAAAAGGGAAATTCGTCAAAAGCGAGGTGGGCAGGTGGGTTCGCGAAAAAAAAATCACTTATCTGTGCAACAAACATTTTATATTTTACTTCAGTTTGCGATAAAAGTCACCATTAAGACAAAATACGACAACATTCCATATTTGTTGGACTAGTACTTCTGTATCACATTGACATTATTATTATTGTTTCCAATATCATGCTATAGTATACCATTATTATTATTTTGTTTATGAAAATTGTTATACTTGTTTATGCATTTCCATTAACATTCGGTTGAAGATTTCTATTGTTAGTGCTGTATATACTTTTAAAGCAAAAATCGGTACATACAAATCAATAATTAACACAAGATATTAATTTTAAATTCATAAGCTGCGTTATTTATATAGTTTTAAAGAAATATAGTTATTATCAGTTGAGCAATTATCAATAAAATATGAACATAAAAATAGCTGATTGATTTTCTTCTTTCATGACGTAAATCATTATAATTGCAATGGCTATAAGGTGATAAAAACTGAGATTTTCTAAAGAAACATTGACGCATGTGTAATTAAAAACGTGACTTCAGCGCTCTGTCGGTGTCGTTCATTCAGATGTTGGTTTTATAGAGTCGGATGTTGATATAATATTATCATGTTTATTTTAGTATTATTATGATGATTCTTACATATTATGTAGTTGGTCATTAAATGTAACCAACGGGTCGACGCAAACCAAATCTTTTGTATTTATTAATTCAGTTGGAATAATATTATGATTTTAAAGCTATTCAATATAAAAAACTGCTCTATCGGTTAAGCGCATCTTTACGCACATTAAAGAACGTGATGTTAGTATGTTTCAGTATAATGACACGCGATATTCCCGCCTCCCCCCCCCCCCCCCACCCCACCCCTCAAACCCAAACCCAAAAAGGGCAAAGTCATTCTTCTTACCCTGTGATCAGGACTTACGGTTTTTGAAAAAGGCGCCACAAAAGGGCAAGCTTTTAACCAACAAAATCAACGATTTGGTAAATGAGTGTGAAATTGTTCTATTTACAAAGCGATTTACCAACATGACGACCGATGGGTTATGTGTGACGAAAGTTTGCACCAAAAAAAATCTCCACCCCACACAGCTCACATTGTTACTTTCTCATGGATGAAGTCCGCGAAAGGTGAGTCGACCTTTTTCACAAAGTTAAAGCTAAATAACAACTTTGGAAAGTTCAAGTACGGCGGAAATGTTGGCCCAACCAATATTGATTCTCTTTGTTAAAATAGATATAAGGAAACATAATTAAATGACAAAATATAAACCACAAGCCTTACAAATCATTACAATGCAAGAAAATAAGCCAAAAGTTCAATGAATAAAAATTAATATGTCCGCGCCGCTCAGAATGACCAATGTCGCGCAGTCCGTACACCCGTCTCGGCCACCGCGCAGCACCTTTCCACGTGTTTTTCAAGTGCGGATGAATTTTATTGTGCTTATAATATATCGACTATAAACGGTTATCTCGAACACTGATTTGTTTTCTGAACTAGTTAATTTCAACGTATTTGTTGTCAACTCTTTCCGTTAACGGGGGACTTTATATAATTCATTATTTCACTTTTTCGGAGATAGAAGTATAAATATTACACACTTTTTTTCATGTGAGGGGGAGGGGTTCACAAAGCTGTTCACTAGCTTTAAAGGTAACAATACCGAGTTATGATAAAGATGCATTTATGTCTCTATATTACAATTAAATATGCCAACTGGAACGGACATACTTAGTAAGAAAGTTAAGAAATGTGCATGATATATGACACAAAAAGGGGTAAGAATTGTGATACCCTATAATAATTGGTAGCCCACTTAACAATGAAAATAATGGGCTTCATCTTTGCCAGCGTGACATTATTAGGTCAAATAGCTCATTATGGTTGACTTTGATTTCAGCTTTTTTGTTCTTTTACTCCAACAGCAGTAAAGCTGTTCCTCATTTGTCTCCGTTGGCTAATTGATAATTTATTGATTGGGGAATATCACTTTCAGATGAAGATGATATCGAGTGGACAAAATAATCATTATGCCTTTTTTTCACGCGCAGAATTTTTGGGAAATGTTTCCTCCTTTTTTCTGATATCGAGCGGGTTTTTTTTTCTCCAGTCATGCACAACGCACTGATGCGACGTGTCACTTTCCCACTCTTATTTATTCACCTAACCTTAATAGGGCCCGCAGACAAAATATTATTATTTCCCTTGATTTCAAGAAAAAGGTTTTTAAGAGGTAACGTATCTCGCATGATCTTCTCGGCTCGTGTGCAGGGTGAGCAAACATATCATGATTGCCCACATGCGCGTCCGTATCAAGTGTATACTCGAGTCCCCGGGGGTGCAGGCATTATCGCGCGCTCGCTTTGTTTTGGGTGTTTGGATGGGGTTTTGTTATCGCCAGTGATACCATGGGTGATACCCCCTTATCCAACAAAGGGGCTTGTTTTCTTCCCCCCACGAACTACTGATACAGTCGCTCCGCCGACGGTCCCCCCCACTACACGCCCTCCAGCGACCACTTGTGAAAATACCACGACGCTTGCGTGCCTACCCGTACCCCCGCCCGTACCCTGGTCCAGCCCCGGTGAGCGTGCTAGCCGAGCCGCTTACAGCTATGATATCCCAACCCCCACGCCCTGTGCAAGGAAACAAGGCCGAACACAGTGTCCGTAACACAGGGGAGCTCGTAATGAAATACTCCCTTTCACCCCTTTTCAACACAGTTTTCTTTGGGAAACTTTGCCCTTCTTTTTCTATATAATTGCGGTGGTGACTATCAGTTTCCAAGGCTATATCTATTTCAACATCTGTTGTCGAGGGGAGAGAAGAAAAAAAAGCTCAGCAAAAAGGGTGACGAAATTAGCGAGGAGGAGAGTTAAGAATGGGTTGGTTGGCGCGGGCTAACGGTAAAGGACCAATCAGACGATTATTTTGACGTAAAATTCAAGAACATTCCGAACTAAATATAACTTTTCAATGTTAAGAAACTTATGATAACAATTATGATTGGCACAACGACGCCCTCAGCCTGGACATGACCTTTTCTTTTTTCAAAAAAAGAATCCCTGGACTTCGTTTAAAATAGAGGAGCCCGCAAAATAACATTTAATGTAACAATAAATTAACATTTTGTGTTTGTGGACAATGATACTAGATCCCTTTAAATGGTACACGTTCTACACACGAAGAATGAACTTTGTAATCACTTTACTCATTTATGAGGAAATTCTTAAAAAGGGCTATGATCAAAACGATCATATAAGTAACATTATCCAAATCTACAAATATTACTTAGAATTATAGTGGTTCTCTCATACATTGTTGTATTCATTCTACCAATAGGAAAATGGAACAGGCTTCGGTTTTTCGAATTTCCATTTTGTTAAAAAGATATTTACGATTGCAGTGTTCGAAATGTTAATTATCCACTGAAAAGTTATAACTCTGTATTTATAGTCAGTACAATGAGCTAGTGAATATCATTTTGCATTTCGCTCATTACTTGGCCATATAATATCCATTTAACGTGAAATGTTCACACATTACTCAGTGGACATATAACAGTGGACGTATAACATATTTTATCAAACATTCTTCACATTTTTGCACATGTCGACAAAGTTACTAGAAGTTGACGGTTGCCCACACATATTGGCCCGTATTCACAAAGGAGGTTTGTACAAACCCCGGTTCAAACCACGGTTTACATATGGAATGCCAATTGTAAACTGATGGAGAGATAATGTGTACCATCAACATTGTTAACAAGTAAGGAATTTACATTCTCTCTCCATCAGTTTACAATTGGCATTCCATAGATGTAAACCGCGGTTTGAACCGGGTTTTGTACAAACCTCCTTTGTGAATACGGGCCTATAAGTCTGTAATGACTTTTATTTTAAACGATTGTTGATACACTGAAACTGAAATTGACCAATCATCGTTCGGGAAGCTCCCGTTTTGTGTCGTCATTAATCACCATCACAACAAAGTAATGCACATTAAAATGATAATAATATTCCCTTCCTTTGTCCATTGAGGTTAGGGGTCCTTTCTATATGTCCCCCTTTTCTCCCATTTACACTAACCATGCTAACCATATAGTCCGCCACATCGTGTAGCCCCAGACCAGCTCCAGGCCCCAAACTCGTACCTGGTTTATAATCATGGTGAATAAGGCCGCACTCTACATATACAAATCACGCTATTCATGTTCAGCGTTTCGCTGGTCTAATTGCGCTAAATTAGGATGCACTCTATATACAAATCACAAAAAGGTGTGTGTATAATATACACGATATAAGGTGTGAGTGTGTGTGTTTGTGAGTTAGTGTTTGCTTATGTATACGTGTATATAGTCACGATGGTTGATTCCTATTTTTAAAACACTCTATAGGGGTTATAGTCTAGAAAAAGCGTTTTGCTACACCTCATTATAGGCGCATTAACTTTCGTGAACATTAAACCATGTTAAACGTTCATGTTGGAGATTCGTTAATGCGGGGGTAAATTGTTCTTGAGGTGTGTGCGTGTCGGCACCTTTGATGAGATAATGATGTGGTGATAATGATGTAGGCCCGCGGGATGCTTTCTAGTATGTATAGCTAGCTCTCCATGTAACTTTCTGTCTGCACATTATATCCGATGCTCGAGAAATACTAGTTGCTTTTTCAAGTCAGCCTTGTCATCCAATTCTCTTTATCATGACTGTCTTAAAAGTACAATCAAACCTGTGTACTATATAGTGAGCACTTAAGGGAAACAAGAAAAGTGGCCACTGCAGACAGGCGACCTCTTTATAATCTATGTACAGGGTCCATGACATTTGGTGGTCACTATAGGCAGGTTGGCTGTTATAGACAGGTGGCCGTTAAGGCAGGTTTGGCTGTATTTCGGGTTCGTAAATCAGACGCGCGGTGCCACCTTGCGAACGGTGCGAAATACACACTGACTCAGTGTTGTGCAGTGCAGTGCGCGCAAACTAGCCTATATAGTTCAAAATGGCGAACCGGAGAGTAGCAATTCGAATAATGCCCTCTAATACACCCCTGTCTCTATTTGGCGCAAAGATGTTTTTTTTCCGTACCTCACAGTTTGCTATTCCTTATTTTGCCAAGAGTTTACTAGATAAGAGATTATTTTTATCTGGTCAGGAGTGAGTTGTGTTATATATATACACATTCTGATTTAATGGATTTTTAAAATGAAGATTATGTCCTAGTAGACGTTTTCCAACGTATAATATACGAAGGTTCATTTCAATTCAACATTGTACCGACATCGTATATATACCAGGTTATCTATACATAATTATCTCCAATCTCTGTGGCGTCTAAATCCATATTTGCGCTCTAAATCTCGATCAAGGGAAAACTGTTCGATGAGTCGATCATGTTTGTACGCACTGTGAGCGACGTTTATTTATGCGATAATACGCTCATCGAAAAGACTCAGAGCGCAAGCGATTACTGTATACATGGTATACAGGATCATATGCCCGTCGCGGAGTGTCGTGTGGCCACTAGCACACACATTAATTATGGCTCAGAAAGGCAAAGTTGCAAAGGCATCTTACCATGCGTGTGGGTATACTACACATAATGATGTAATAATGGCAATTTTGAATAATGAATGTTGAATTTTACGACATGGGTCTTCCCCCAAAATATATTAAGTGTGATATATAAAAGTGCAAACAGAGACGGACAAATTGATTTCCTGATGTCTGGCGGAAAACAGTAATGTTGTGCATAGGATGAGACAGGCGGATCAGTGCCCATCATGCCCACGATCAGTGGCGTAGCGTGGCCGGATTGATGGGGGAGGGGGGCCCCGATTCTTTGTACATGTATTTATTTTTTTGTTAACAGGGTTAAGGATTTCCCCTTATGTTTTTTTTATATTTTGTTTGTTAAATTATTTTGTTGAAGGGAAGGGGGGGGGGGGGGGGGGTCGGGAGGGGGGCAAGTAGCCCCGTATCTACGCTACTCTCTATGATGTTGATACGCCGCGTAATGGGGGGCGCCACCCTGAGGCGCGCCTTCACGGGGCGCCCACTTTAATAGCAATTCTGGTTTACAATATTTATTCTCAGTTCGATTTTATGTTTTTGAAATATTTTTTGGGGAAACTTATTCATTATGATATACAGTATATAACTTAGGAAAATAATGATAATGTCTGTTGCAAATGCTGGAAGTGGAGCTGTGCGGAAACATGATATACATGATGATATAATAATATACTCGATTTTTATTGCACCTTATATGATTAAACATCATCTCTAGACATACGCCCTTTACAACAATATTATTACCCAGGTCATCGGACACGCCAGCAATCAGTCATCACGTGACATGCACTTTTTGCTCTCTTAGGAACAACGTTTCCCGACAGCCATATAGGGCTCACTCAACGGTATACAATGATTTGTATACACGTTCCTTTTATATACCAGGTCCCCATTTTCACACATGGGTAGAAAGCAGCAAAAGTGGATTAATTGCATATTTGTCTTGCTAAAGAAAAAGAACAACGGGATGGGATAAACTGGTTTCAAACTCGGGATCTCACGGATTGGAAAGCAAGCGCTCGACCAATCTAAATTCAGCAACACTTTGTTTGTTGCAATGACGATCTACTGCTGATATGAAAACAGTCTTGCTGCACCAGTATGCTAATAATTACGTAATTCATTACGTATATACAGGAAATGTGTATTGCATAGTTAACCAAGGGTGTTCAATTGAAAACAACTCTAAGTTGGATCTAACAATTACTGAGCGCCGTTAGTGTCTTTGTAAATTTTTTGAAACAGTTCTTTTGAGAGACAACGGGGATCGGGACATCGATTTTCTTGCAATTCTGCTGGATTGGGCTAATGTCCCGTTTCACTATAATTATTGTTGCCTTATACGTTTGGTGATATTTTGATTGAAAATAAACACACACTCAAACAAACAAACAAACAAAAAAACAAAATAAAGAAACAAAAAACAAAGAAACAAAGAAACAGTCCATCTACTAGTAATCCCCACAGTGACTACGTCGTTCTAACCTCACTGATAATTCATAATTATAATCAATTTTGCTGCAAGAGTGAATTTTAACATGTTAATAACAACCCGTATTGTTTTTAATTATGTCTCAACAGAAAAGGGACTCAACGGTCGCCACGACAGCCAGGAAGGTCTCAACGAACACGACGACGACATCCTACACGACAGCGAGGCCTCGTCATCGCCGGAAGACCCCGACAAGCTGGCGGGCGACGTAAACGGGAAGGAGAACGGCGACGGCAACGGCGTCCTGAACGGCGGCACGGGGAACAACGGCAAGAGCAGACGACGTCGGACGGCGTTCACCAGCGACCAGCTCCTAGCGCTGGAGAAGGAGTTCATCGGGAAAAAGTACCTGACGCTGAGCGAGCGCGCGCACATCGCGAGGTTTCTGCAACTGAGCGAGGTGCAGGTCAAGATCTGGTTCCAGAACAGGCGCGCCAAGTGGAAGCGCCTCAAGACGCACTCGTCCATACTAGGCGGCACGCGCGGAATGGGGAACGGAATGGGCGGCGGTGGCGGGAACGGCGGTAGCGGCGGTAGTGGCGGCGGGAATTCCAAACTCGTCGTCCCGATTCCCGTGCACGTCAACCGGTTCGCCGTGCGATCGCAGGAGCAGTGCAGACCGCGGATGGTGGATCAGATAGGTCAGGGGCAGCAACACCCGCACCATCTATCGCACCCGTCTTCGGGACCCATGGGGTTGGCACACGGGGAGGGCATGGGCGCCCTCCGAAACAGCATCACGTAACTCGATTCACGAATCGATGCAGCTTGCAGGAAAGGGGCGAACGTTGAATTGCAAACTATAATATAAACTTATCAAAACTAACAGGGTATTTGAACCATGGACGTCACATGAAGGATGGAGTTGAATATTATACAAAATGATGTAAAATAATGAAATCAGCGTGTCGGGACACGTGGAACTTGACGGAGAAAATGCATAAATATGAACTCGTCATTATAGAATAGTAAAACGAAAGAGACGTTTTTATTTTATTTCAGTAGAACAACTGTAATAAACTGTTGTGTCAAACCGTTTCCCCGTAAAAATCTGCCATACATTAGTGCTGACACTATATTAAATGTGTCGAAAGTGTTCCGTGAAATCAGGAAACATAAACGTTTCATTATAGAACTTTGAAAATAAATACCGGTTATGAATTATCAAAACCATGATAACAATTATGCTTCATCGATCGAAAATATAATTTATACATGTATTTTGAGGGAAAAAAAACATCCAACTTGTAAACTCTCTGAGACAAACACCAGTTGCGTAAAGCTCAGAAGGTTATGTTGTCAATGGTCATGTTTTCTTTTTGTATAAACATAAAGATAAATTCAACCGGTAACGTGTGTACAATTCAAAACTATTATAAATTGATGGATATCTAAGACTTTCATTTGTTCTTAAGATCTGTGTAAAGTTCGGCCCCTATGTAAGAACGTTCATATATGACAATCATTCTTGATTAATAGCCCACAATAAAAATGCATCGCATAAATAATAAAAAGACAAATTAAATATCATCGTAGTTGTAAAGTATATATGTTTTACCTTAATAAAATTTGCTGCTAAATGAGTACACAATGAAAATAATGTACTGTATGTGGGTAAAACGATTAATTTGTTTGATTTTTTTTCGCAGCACATTTATATTACAATGATATAATCGAATACCTCTTTATGTTAAATATATATCAACAAAGTATTATTTGTATTATTAATTTACAAACAATTCTAAGTCGTGTATCAAGTATTCGGACCTGTCAGGGAAACTGCCAATTAAATCATTTACATTTTTACATCAGTTAACCAGAAAGAAAGTGCAATATTCTTAAAGTTGTATAATTTTACTTGTTGTTTTTTTTAACTTAAATAATCTATATCAAAAACTTAATTGTAGTAGTCGTTAACAACTACAAATGTTATTATTAGCTTGTCTATAATATTCTCGACATTCGCTTTCGCTTTGTCTCCCTCTCTCCCTCTTTCTTGGAAAGCTTATACAGTTTATTCAAATTCTCACTATTATTTGTCACTAAGAAATTAGTCGTTTAATAATTAAAAAAATAACAGAAAAGATTTCCCCTTTGAAATTAATTTTATAGAACACTTTTTGACCAGCTGTGTTATCCCTTTGTAAGTAGAAGTGTTTGTGTGTAAGAAATGTATGTCATTTAATTTTGTAAATATCAATGTGTAAGTTAAATCGAATGAAAACGTGAAGAAAATGTTTGGAAATGTTTTGTCGTGTAACAATAATAAAATAAAACGATGGTGCTATTTCAAGGTACGATGAGATTTATTGGTTTCATTTTCGTTTTGTTGTTTTCTTGAATTAATTTAAAACGTAGAGATAGTGACAGTAATATAATAATAAAGGAATCACGTCCACTTTTACAGCAAACTGTGCTATGCTTTAGATATCCAATGACTGATTATACAAACATGTATTTTCCATGTGGACGCGTGAGTGTGTGTGTGTGTGTGTGTGTGTGTGCGTGTGTGTGTGTGTGTGTGTGTGTGTGTGTGTGAGTGTGTGTGTGTGTGTGTGTGTGTGTGTGTGTGTGTGTGTGTGTGTGTGCGTGTGTGCGTGTGCGTGTGCGTGTGCGTGTGCGTGTGCGTGTGTGTGTGTGTGTGTGTGTGTGTGTGTGTGTGTGTGTGTGTGTGTGTGTGTGTGTGTGTGTGTGTGTGTGTGTGTGTGTGTGTGTGTGGTGTGTGTGTGTGTGTGTGTCTTTGCGTGCGTGCGTGTGTATTAATGTGCATGTTTGTATATTATATGTGTTTGTGTGTTTGTGTGTGACTGTGTTCGTGCGTAGGTGTGTGCGTGTATTTCTGTGATGTGTGGGTGTGTGCATGTGAGGGTCAAAGCAAATCAAAACGAACGGAATCCTTCTGCACTATAAGAATGCGGGACCAAATGACAAAGATTATTCAGAAATCGCTGATGATTTGCATATCTTTTTACATCAAAGGTTATTCCTTAGAACTTAAAGGGGTAGTACAGTTTTGGTAAGGCTGAACTTTAGTAACCAAACCTGGACAGTAACGTTATAAACTAATAGTTATAACTCCACCATGCTCGAAATGTATACAAAATTACAAACGACTAAGTAAAGAGCCCGTTATCATTAAAAAAGAGCCATTAAAACACAAGAAGGCGCTTTCTAAAATTTCAACCATTTTTCATACAAATGTATGCATGTGATGTTTTATTGAAATAATGATTAAATAGAGAGATCATCAACAACTATTTAAAAAACGCTTTTGAACATTTTTGAAAAAGTGCTAGCATTTTTAAAATTTTTTGAAAAAAATCATCTAATTATTTGGGCCCCAAATAATTATAAGATCAGATATATTTATTGATATTTCAGCCGTTTCTGGGTCGATTTTGACCAAATAAAGTTTATTCTGCCATTAAAATTGCATGTTCTCTCAAATTCGACACTCGGTTTTTCATTACCTCACAAAAAAATTGTGATGTGCAGCGCCCTCTCTACCAAAACTAAACTACCCCTTTAAAATGTTGATATCATTCAAATGTACGCGCGTTCTTTGCCTGATGACCGCCAAGCTACTCAATTAACCCGTTCCTTATAAATATAATTATTTTAGTACTTGGAATTCCCCTTGAACACATCATTTGTTGCTATGTCGGGATATACCGGAAGGTGACGCCACAGCTATCCATTGTTATCCACGGATAGTGGTTCCAAACAATATCAGGCAAGCCATAATCCAGTTGCATAATCTTTAACATTCGTTATTGGGATATTCATACAATTCCTATTGCTATATCATTAGTACAAATATACAAATTACGCACAAACATATTTCAAGAGGCATGATCAATTCGTTAAACGTTCCTCCCCTTAAGACTTTCCCAAATAATACAGATAATCAGTAAATTATCAACGTGGTGCTTATATTGTATTCCTGGACTTGAAGTAAGAAATAGTCGAACTTGTGAGGTGTGTTATTTTTTACTTGTTACCACCAAAGCAGTTATTACTGGGCGATTTCCTTAACGAGATGTGAAGCACTGAGCTAGTAAATTGGTTTACCAGTCTCCCCCTCTTATAATCAGGGGGCGAAGCCAGGATCAATATACAGTGGGGGTAAAGGGTGGCAGAGAGGGAGGGGGAAAGGGGGGGGGGTCAAAAAGTTGGCAAAGGGGGGGGGGGGGGACGAGGTGGACAAAAAGCGGGCAAATAGTGGGGCAATGAGCGGGACAAAGGGTAAGCAAAGAGGGGGCAAAGATGGGGGTAAGAGTGGGAAAATATGGGGCAAATACGGGCAAGATTCATACAATGGGAGGGAGGGGGGCAGTGCGGCTTCTGCGAGGCAAAGACAGATACGATGCTATGTATATATTTCTCGATGTTGTTCTCTCCATTGGAGGGGGCAGAGTAGCAAATAGGGGGCAATATCCTATACTTAGAGGGAGGGGGCAGCGTTAGGCAACGATACGGTGCTATGTACTATGTATTATTTGTTTGTTGTTGTTCTGCCCATCGATATATTCTATAGAAAGGTTACATACAAAATATCTGTATGGGATTACTTTAGATGGCCACTAAAGACAGGTTGGCTGCTATAGAAAAGTGTCCACCAAAATAGGTTCAAAACAAAATGCCACGTATTTCTTTATTTTGTTCTCCTACAGGATGCAAATAGGGAGGGGGGGGGGGGGGGGGACCACCACGAGAACCTTTAAAAAGGGGAGTTGCACCCTTTACGCCCCCGCCCCCCTCTCTCTTTAGATGCGCCACTGCTCTTAATATGTCACCCTCCTTGGTGGCGGGACGGCGCACGTGGTAAAGTAGTCGGTTGAAATCGTTGTCATGTGGAAAGTTGCCCCTCAAGTAAAGAATGATGGCTCTTTGGCAATCATGGTAATTATCATTAGCGACTAATCGGTACATGGCAGTAACACATGCCTTTTAATCTAATTAATGAATGGAACGTAGTAAGTCGGATAAACAAGCATTTACCATCCCGATGAAACAACCTCATTTTAGGACATTTTCATGTTTTCTTATAATTTGTATTAACTCTCAGTCTCATTTCTTTATTTCATTTTTAAACATAAACTTGTATTATTTTAATATTTTCTCGGAACACCTCTGAATATTTAACACAGGATAATCTTTATGGTCACTACAAAAAGTATGTAATGTAAGATGATCGTTTTGGTTTATTTATAAACATTGTGTATTGAAGAAAAGAAATAGTGTGGAAAATAGCTTGTTTGTCTTCAAAAAAAATCGCCATTGTAATAAAGACGAGAGTCAGTAGAAGACTGAGGGCTCATATTCATGAAAGCCTGCTAGCTTAGTTTACTTGCTAAGTCTATTTTTTATGACATGGCTACGAATTAAACAGTACACATGATATTTTAGTTGCTAACTAGGGTTAACTTAGTGTGTATCTATAGGCTTACCCAACTAACCCTAGTTGGGGACTAGGAAAACTGTTCGTTGCTCAATAAACTGCACATTTAAAATACACTTAGCAAGTAACTAAGCTAGCAGGGTTTCATGAGTATGGGGCCTGGCTTTCAACACTAGCAGGATCTTCGTCAGGGCAAAAGTGACCATTGTGCAGTACATGTATTATGTTAATCTTATTTATGTATCAAACATATCGTTTATGTATTAATATTGTTTACATAACCAAGTTAAAACGCAGTAACACTGCTGACCATTTCATCCTATATAAATGTTTGTATAACTAAATAAGCGCAGAATACCAAAGTAAGAACATACCGAACAGAAAAGCGGACAATAATTCATGTGAAGAGACGATATTTTCATCGACATGGTCTCGATGTCCTTCTAATAGCCGTCCTCGGATCACGTCATGGTCAAGGTCTCACCAGCCTCGTCTGAGGCGGGAAATGCCACTTCCACTTTAGCCAGAAATGCTCATCTCGGCTATCTGTTTATCCCAATTTCATGAACATAGTCTAACTTTCCAGACGCATTCGTTAGTATCCAGACCTACGTACCATCATCCTGGACCATCATACTTACACCATGAACAGAAGTACCAAAACATGTCATTCGGGTCTGATAAGCTTTGTTTTATTTGGATATTACACTCAAATTTCGGCCAGAAATTGTAATCTCAGCTTTCTGATTATCCCAATTTCATGATCTATTAAACAATCTAACTGTCCATTCGTTTACCCGTTAGTGTCATACACCATAATTATAAAGTATTACAGATTACTGATTAGCATTGTCTAATAGAACGATGTCACTTCTAGTTTGGCCAGTACAGAACTTAGCCCATCTCAGCTATCTGTTTTTCCCAAAGTCTAGCTTTCAAGACGCATTCGTTATCAACCAAGCATACAGTATATTATTGACACGTTTTGTATTTACCCGTAACACTCAACAGTGCCGGATTGATTGTGGGTGTGTGTGGGCGAGATATATAAATGTATAAAGAATAGCGCTCAATTATCACCGTGATAATTAACATTATAACCATCAGCATCATCATCATCGTCGTCGTCGTCATCATCATCACTATCGCCATCACTATCGTCATCACTATCATCATCATCATCATCATCATCATCATCATCATCATCATCATCATCATCATCAGCATCAACATCATCAACACCATCATCATCATCATCATCATCATCATCATCATCATCATCATCATCATCATCATCATCATCATCATCATCATCATCATCATCATCATCATCATCATCATCATCATCATCATCACCATCATCAATCCGAGTTGTTTTATGACAAAATAATATTTAGGCAATTGTCACTTTCTTCCTTCCATTTTCTTTTTTCTTCCACCTTTCTCTCTTCCTCTCTCCATTTAAACTCTCTTCACTTTAAACTGTAGTTTAACACCACGGAAATGTAGTATGACAATAAAATCCATGAACAATGAATTATGATAAAATGTTTACCAGTAGCGTATAAAATATAGGAAAACGTTTATTCATCAAAACGTATTATCATTATTATAATATTCACAATTCAGTGCATTGCATATAGTCTCTTACATTTTGTACAATAAAATACTCATTTCATTTCAGGCTATTATCAATGTGACAATAGAGAACAAAAATCATGATAAAAGGCAACAAGTTTTTGTTTTTCACACCATCTGGTCAGGTCATACATAAAACATTCAATTCATTATATTTCACAACATGAAAGTACACATATATTCTTTGGATAATAGAAATGCATTATAAGTAGACTACATGTAAATATAGATATATTTGTTTTACTTCTCTCCAATTAAAATGCATCTCAAACTTACGTGACACTGTTGAACAGACAATGAATATGAAACAAGAAACTTAAAGGAGAAGTTTCCCCACATACAATTTACTTCTGATTATGTTCTCTACACATTAAAACATAATTTCATGCAAATATGTCCAACGTTTGCCCTCTGAGCAAAGGAGGGGCATCATTCAAAGTCAATCGCTGTATGGGCTAACTGACAACTCCATTCATCGCGTACAGCATGGAGGCTGCCATTATATGTTTTTGAACCCGGATTTTAATTGTTCGCGCTAAAATGTTACGTCGTACCAGAGCTAACAAGCTTGGGCTCTTTTTGTTAGCTCTCTCAGCTCGCAAGGATTGTGCACAAACACAAAAGAGTAGTTTGTGTTTGACGTCACATGTTTTAGCGAACAGTTCTAAATCTGAGCTACAAAAACATCCATGGCAGCCTCCATGTTGTATGCGATGAATGGGATTAGCCAGTACATCAAGTGACTTTGAATGATGCTACGTCCTTGCCCAAAGGGTCAACGTTGGTCGTATTTACTTGAAATTCGGTTTTAATGTGTAGGGAACTTAATAGAAAGTAAATATATGGTGGGGAAACTGTCCCTTTAAACAGATTGTCATATGATAAAGACTTCATTACATGCACAAACGAAGCCTTCAAAATACTGACACTTATCCAGTTTTAAACAATGGATAAAACGAGGTATCTAAACACGGAACAAAATAATAAAAAAACAAACACAAACTTACGAGAAATTAACTGAAATAACAGGTGGAAGAAAAAACATACCCTCATTCACTGATGGAAATTATTTTCAAACGCAAGTCTAGTTAAAATACTTTTGTGTCAATATTTCAAAAATTAGTTTCAAGTAAAGTAAATATGTTAATTGATGAATGGAATGTATTCTGTATTCTATTTCAACCTTGGGTCAAGTTAGCAGATCTATATTAAAGAAGGTGATTACATGTTTAAATATTTCAAATGGGATTTCAATCACAACAATTTATATACAAATACCCCAAAAATCACACAACTACAAGATAGATGGTCAATTTGTTTTCTTTAGAATTACATATTTTCAATTCTCAAATTCTGATTGGCATAATTATTGTGCTCACAAATATGAAAAGGGGAAAGCACTGAAAGGAGTTAAATACAAGTATTGGTTCTCCTGAATATCTATTTGGTCATAAGTGTGGGGGAGGGGGCCTCTGGCATTCTTATTGCATTCCTTAAACCGATGGAATTACTTTGCATAACTCAATTCCTCATATATATTATTGCATGTTTATTATTGTGAATGTGCACCCTACAGGTATGTGGCTATAGTAATTGGACAGTGTTGTATGATCACATTTATAATAATGCATTTCTTAAAAAGAAAAAAAGAGAGAGGAAAATGTGAACTGATGTCTAAGTTGTGGACAAAAATATAAGCAGTTTGTGACCTCACATGAGGTGTAAAAGTGATCTATTAACTTCAAAAGTTGTCCGAAAGTGATTACAAAGTCATACATCAATATCATTGGAGATTCTTCTGAATAATTTGCGATAGTTTCATAGAAAAGGAACACTGGTACACATAGAGAAAAGATTGAAAATTCATGTCAGCTTTGATCGCCTATTGCATAATCAATTTTGACTAAAATCAAAAAGGGGGCTCCACACTTACCTTTTTTGTCAGTGGCCCGGTCTGGCCAGTGAAATAATTTCTTCCCCTATTCTGGTGGCACGAAAGAAACATTTACTGGCCCTAAAATTGAATTTCATGAGTAAACTTTATACTTTTCAAAATATCACTCTTTCCTGATCAAACCTGTGATTATAGATGAAGCATGACATGGAAGAAAACAAGATTTTTCTAATTTTGTCAATGTCAGGTTGAAAATCCGCTGGCCCGATCAGGCCACCAAAATATGACTTTTATACATTTTTGCTGGCCTAAAGTGCAATTTCACAGTGCAAATGTCGAGCCCTGTATTATGGAACACTTTAGAATTCAACCATAAATAACTCCATAATTTGGGAGACATTTAAAAAAATCGAAACCCATTTCATTATTTGGTTACCATAAGCCAAACAACAAGGTACAAGAGAAGTGTGAAAGCTCCAAGTGAGTTAAGTTGAATTTGACAAAGTTAATGGATCACTTTAAGATACAAGTAACTAATTTTAGCAGTTACTATACTAAATTAACTAAACATAATTCTAATGTTTCAATTGACAAATGACAATAATAACAATGTATGTGCGCACTGCTTAGTATTTGGGCAGATAAGTGCAAATTGCAAAATAAAGAATTATTATATAATTATTCAAATTATTATTATTTTATTAAATATCATAAATTGTCTTCATCCATATCATTTCTAGGCATCTTCATCCGAGTACTCATTAAAACATTTTAAAATTAAGTACTGTTTTAATTTATCACAAAAGATATAATGCATGAAGGATAATTCATTGAAGATATACATCATATATATGTTCTCTCAGTACCACAAAATAAAATACTCAAACCCCCAGAACGAGAAGTTTGTGTTAAAAAAACATCTATTCACATTGAAATATAAAAACTTGGCATTCAAAGTTTATTCTGTGTTTAAAATTGTGTGTGTTTTCAATTTTTAAACTTGTCATTTCATTATCTCACATACAAAAAAAATTCTTGAAGCACCCTCTAAACCAAAACTGAACTATCCCACTAAGAACAAAAATGTGAAACTCGTCAGAGGCATGATATCAATTCTGGACAAGTGCCAATTTCAAGGCCACTAATGACAGAAGTACAGAAGTAGCAACATCACAATATTTTGTTAGAACTTAAAGGGTACCACCACCCAAAAATAATATTCTTATAAATGAAAGGTAAAATCTTTGGTATTCCATTCCATCAACAAGTTCTCAAAAATATGTGTCCAGAAAAAAAATATATAATTGGAAAACGCATCACCATTCTAAAGCATGCGTTCATGGGTCTGCATGTACGAGACTACTTTGTGCAGAGCGAACGAATCGCCCGGGATTCTATTGTCTCCAAACGTACGCGTGAATAGCATTGGCGCACTCGCAAATGTTTGGCCCATACAGAACCAGGAAATAATAGTGGTTCCGTAAGTGGTGGAAATTAATTGCTTTGTTTATGAATTACACAACCCTTTGCAAAATGTTGGGTATCTATTTGATATCACAAAACGGTACCAAAACAAATAATTATGTGTTGTTCTTTGCCTGGTGGTCCCCTTTAATAATAGTTCTAAATGACTTGTCCGTTCATTCATGTTTTTGGTGGTGGGTTGGAACTGGACCTTTTAAAGGGATCTAGTAACTCTGTTGACAGGTGCCAACAGTGATGAATGGTTGTTAAAATGTGTATTGTTGTAATCTCAAATCTCCACTAAGTAATGTGTAAAAATGTCATGCTAAAATGATATATGATGACACACGCAGTACTGTACCCCGGGGTACCGTTGTACCCCGGTATCCCGCGTTGTGTAGCGCCATCTTGCGTCCAACCGTACCGCAGCTATTGCGTTGTACATGCAGTGCAGCGCGCGATTGTATGCACGCTATACCCACAGTACAGCCCTAAAAATTAAATAAATAATTAAACAAAATGGCGGATTTTCGTCTAGTATCCCGGGGTACCGTTTATGTCATCATATGGTCAAGTAATGAGCGAAAATATAAAGTGATATTCCCTAACTCATTGCACTGACTTTGTACACAGTTATAACTATCCAGTAGATAGTTATAAATCTGAACACTTCAATCATACATATCTTTATAACAGAAGAGAAATTTGGAAAACCAAAAACTGTTCCATGCTTCTATTGGTATTGGTAATGAGGTATGTAGGAACCGCATGAGTTCCAAGTAAGTTTTGAAGATTTTGACAATGTTACTAGATCCCATTAAACATGGCAATGTACAACTGTGATGTCACACTTTGGTACTCTTATGTTGATAGCGAATTAAAGCTCCGAGTACCACAATATCCACATTTGTAAAAAGACCTATAACACACACATGGGCCCCATTTCAGAAAGAGATACAATTGATTGTAAGTCAGAAAATGTGTGTGTTTCAACCAATTAGATTGCGCATTTAGAACACGTGATCTGACTTGCAATTAATTTTAACTTACAACCGACTGTATCTCTTTCTGCAACGGGGCCCCGATCTAATAATATTAAAAGAGTTAAACAAATAACTCCTCTCGATCCCATGACTAGACAATAACATTGACATCCTACATCCATACGAGACTAATGGTTAATGAAGCAGTTAAGTATAGATGTTTGTGTTCTAGCATGTGATACGAGCCGAGTATATCGCACAGACTGCATGATCTGACAAACTACTGCGCTATCTGAACTAGAACAAAATGTGCTAATGTAAAGCACGCAGTATAGTTCTGGGGGGTGTTTCACAAAGATCCTCTAGTTGAACTTAACTCTAAGTTGGACTTAAAAAGTATGGTAAGCCATTTGTAGTCCTGGAATAAAATATATTCAAAAGCAAAAATGAAAGCAAAAATGAATTGTTAGACTTTTCATAAATTTTACATGAAGAACATGAAATCTCCTCGATAATAGAAAAATATTAATGATTTGAAACAACATTTTATGCCTTTTAAAAGTATTTTTACAATTTTTGTTTAAAGAAACTAACGGCTTTCCATACTTTTTATGTCCAACTTAGAGTTAAGTTTAACTTAGGATCTCTGTGAAACACCCCCCAGATGCTTTATGGTTGGTCAGATCCGATCGGATCGGATGGGGTTAAGGCTCTGAGTACCACAATGTTAATATACAATAATTGATACATAACATACTCATGATCTCACAGTGATAAATGACTCAACTCTCAGCTGACTACGAGATGACAGGGGCTTGAAGCTGAGCAAATGATGACCACTCTCCATCCCAAAGACCACATACTAATACCATTGACATGCACACATATATCAAACTAATGGTATGGAAGAGTTACCTGCAGATATGTGTGTCCTAGTGTATGCCGAGGGGGTGTTTCACAAAGATGCTAAGTTGAACCTAACTCTTAGTTGGACCTAATAATTATGGAAAGCCATTTGTAGCCTCGGAATAAAACATATTCAAAATCAAAATATATAAGTATTTAAAACTTCCAACAAAAATGTATACCAATTAATCCAAGGCTCCTTGTTAATAACAAATATACTATTGATCTCAATCAAAATGTAAGCCTTTTAAAAGAGATTGTTCCAACAATTTTACAAAGAAACTAACGGCTTTCCATTATAGTTAGGTCCAACTTAGATTTACATTCAACTTTGATTCTTTGTGAAACACCCCCAAGAACTGAGTAAAGCTATAAGTACCATAATGTTAACATACAACTGATACATTACATATACTCATGATCTACGAACAGTGATGAGCGAGTGAACTATAGATGTTAGATTGCTAGCGTGTGTCACGAGCTGACAGGGTCCTCCAGCGAGGCTAGATGATTGATTAGACCGTGATACGAGCCCTGGACGACTTCTCCTATTATAGGGTCTATGATACTACTTGGTGTCCAAACCTAAAATGACAGAGACAGAGAATAATAAACTAGATGAGACCATAATTCAAGCTATGGATCACTTCTTCTTATACAGAATGTAAAATGATACTCGCTCTCCAAACAATGGCAAGTAGAAACAAACATAAAACAGTAAAGTCATTAGACTGAAATAATGGGGATATTTAAATGCAAAAGAAAGAAAAAACACATGTTAACGAACAAGCCGACACCATGATATGACCCCTAGATCACTTCTTCTATCACAGGGTCTAAGATGCTCCTCAATAACCAAACCTTGACAAGTTATCATCCTCAGGGTATGGGAAACATTTACATGAGCTATAATGCATAAAACAAAACAAATTAGGAGAGAATACACAGAGATTATTAAAAAGTTAGATGAGACCATGTAATGAAACCTTGGAACACTTCTATCACAGGGTTTAGGATGCTACTTAATGTCAACACACTGACAAGTGGAAACAAACATAAAACATCTAGTCATTAGACTGAGGTAATGGGGATATTTAGATGAGTTATAATGCAACCAAATTAGGAAAATTCACAAAGATTAATAAACTAGATGAGACTTAGAAATGAGCCCTAGATGACTTATCCTATTATAGTCTAACTAGATGTACCCGCAGAAATCTGCGGATTTTTGTGAGATAAAGTTGACGACGACACAACAACACTTTAAAACTTTACTATTTACATAGCCATCCATCATTTAAATTGAAGACAAAATAGACTCGGGCGACTCAATCCCGCCCCACAACCCGTCAGGCCCCCGTCCAACGATACATCCCGCCAATGTATAACAAAATCATGATGGTTTAGTACCCATGCAAAGTTATTCAGGTATCTACCATATTTCATATGTTCCATAATTTGTTCCGCTTGT
The DNA here is from genome assembly GCA_037951105.1 of Echinarachnius parma. Lineage (NCBI taxonomy): Eukaryota > Metazoa > Echinodermata > Echinoidea > Clypeasteroida > Echinarachniidae > Echinarachnius > Echinarachnius parma. The sequence goes on from JBAMJV010007826.1 coordinate 46,845, forward strand.
ATTAAATTAGAGACAGTACACTATGTTTGTGTTCTTGCTAATATAAAAGCTTCGCCTCTGCCCCCTTCCCCCCTCCCCCCGCGACTCCAATTGCGTATACATTTGTTCATATTCTTGTGAAACCTGATGGTTTTGTGAGATAAAGGCGATGACAACACAATGTAACTTTACTATTCCCATAGTCATCATTTAAATTTAAGGCAAAATAGACTCGGGCGTGTCAATCCCGCCCAACAACCCGTAGGGCCCCCGTCCAACGATACATCCGGCCAATGTATAAAAAAAATGATGATGGTTTAGTACCTATGCAAAGTTATTCAGTTATCCCCCATATTTCATACAGTACACCAGGATATGGGAGTCCCTGAGTACACTATGTTCGTGTTCTTGCTAATATAGTAGCTTCGCCTCTGCCCCTCGGAGGAAGGCGCGCCCGACTGGGACCCTAAATCCCGGGTTGAAGCTTACTGTATTAATATAATAGATACCTGGGGTATTAAAGTAGAATTTCATTGATTTGAATTTAGATTCAGCTCATATTTCCCCTTTTCATACATAATCAATGACATGAATATTACAAATAAGTGTTTCAAAACATTGTTATCAAGGAGTTATCATCAATGAAATAGTGGTAATTCGTAAGCCACTTTTATGGCGTCAAAAGTCCCGCCGAAACCAGCTGAAATACTGTGACGTCACACATTGTGTAGGTCATCATTAGCAGACGATGTCCGATATATAACAAACACATTTTATAGTGCCCTTTTAACATGACTCTGCTAAATCATCCTTGTTTATGAAGGAGAATATTTGCCATTATTTGCTCCTCTGCCTCACTCTTAAAAGCACTTTATTGTATTTTGACACACAATTTTTCCGTAAAGCATGCTAAATAACGTTATTTTAATCTATCACATCGCCCATAAGTATCACACGCAGAATTGCACATTCAGCGACACCCGCATCAAAATACAGCTGTTGAACAATGGGCCAATAGATCGTGCCCAGACTTCGGCGGGTCTTTCAAGCAGATAAAGTAGGACGGTGTGTGACTTACTTCATTGAATTTGTCTTTATTTCCGTAAATTCTCTGAGTGAATGATAATTGTGTATAAGTCGAGGTGAACCTTATTTACAAAATGCAATGAAATAAATGCGCTTTTGTGGCAAGAATACACGTTTAGCAGACAATATGAGTGCACTAATAGTTGTGTAGATTCGCAATGAGACATCGTCTGCTAATGATAACTTGCACAATGTGTGACGTCATCAAAACATTGGCATTTTTTTAGCGCAAGGAGCGCTTGTTTTCGTTTCTTGTAATGGGGTTTTGTTTTGTTGTTGTACTTAGATATCGTGTTGGTATGGGAAATAAAAAAAGTATTAATCTTAATCTGTTAGCCCTTAGCTCTCTAGTGATGCATTATTCTCATATTTTGTGATTTTCAATAAAATTCTACTTTAACACCACACAAAAAACAACTCCTCATTAGACTTGAGGTAATGATGATATTTAGATGAGCATTATTGCGACCAAAATCAGAAGGATACAATCTACAGAGTCGGAGATTAATAAACTAGATGATACCATGATACCAGCCCTGGATCACTTCTGCTATGACAAGTTAAAACAAACATAAAACAGCAAATCATAAGCCTGATGTAATGGGAACATGTAAATGATGCTGTTTTCTCCTCTAACTACCCAGAGACAAAAATGTAATTCATATCTTCAGTTTGATGTCCTCGTTCGGCAAAAATACTACCTGTACCTGTATTTGATATACTATAAATTAGAAAAGAAATCCTACCTTCATTTTGATGTCCGAGTTGATGATCCAAACGTATCTGCAGTGACCCGGCTTGTCTGGAACCGGTTCTAACACCCAACCACTGACACCAATCTCTCCTCTGACATACCCCGGGACGGGGGGTTTACTGGGGTGTTCTACTGCCATTGCACTGGACACGTACCGCTCACCTCTCTGCTCACACAACCGGACCGACACAAAGTCCCTACAAAATTAAAGAAAAGGGAATGCATTTGCCATCAGGAACTTTATTATTAACAAATCCTTTATTGCCCTGGTTTGTCAGTAACAGGTTATAAACCAAACTACTGAAGCTCTTCTCTCCTCTGGGACAGGAGGTTTGTTGGGGTGTTCAACAGCCATGGCACTGGACACGTAACGCTCACCTCTCTGCTCACACAACCGCACTGTTACAAAGTCCCTGTTAATTAAATATAAAGGGGGGAAGGCATTTGCCATTAGGAAACAGTGGCCTGTTTTGTCAGGTACAGGTTCTAACACAAAACTTCTGAAGCTGTTCTCTCCTCTAGGACAGGAGGTTTGTTAGGGGTGACTACTGCCTATGGCACTGGATACGTACCACTCACCCCTCTGCACAGAAAAGAAAAAGAAAATATTAAATGCATTTGCCATAAAGAAGTTTATTACAAACAAATCCTTTACTGGCCTGGTTTGTGAAGAACAGGTTCTAACGCCATGCTACAGATGCCATGGTACAGACACCATTTTCTGCTATGATTTATCCAGGGATTGGAGGTTTACTGCCTCTCCGCTCACACAACAGGGGGGTGTTTCACAGAGATCCTAAGTTGATCTTAGCACTAAGATGGTCTTAAATATTATGGAAAGCCATTAGTGTCTTGAAACAGTTTTATAAAAGTTATGTTGAAATGCATAACATGTTGATTAAAATCATATATATTTTCTAATTATCAAAGAGATTTCATGAATTTTATGTAAAGATTATGAATCTCTTTGATAATTAGATAATATATATGATTTGAATCAACATTTTATGCATTTCAACATAACTTTTATAAAACTGTTTCAAGACACTAATGGCTTTCCATAATATTTAAGACCATCTTAGTGCTAAGATCAACTTAGGATCTTTGTGAAACACCCCCCTGGACCGTCACAAAGTCCCCTCAGATACAAGGAAAGTAAACACATGAGTTGAACAGTTGTACAGTCTGTCAGGAAAGAATGATTGATTATCACCCTATATATGTTATAGGTGCAGAAAGATCTATCCTTTGGGCACTTTTTCTTGAGGACATCTGGTATATGGACCTTATTTATATGTAACCTGAAATTTCAAGGGATTTCATGGGAACGTCCCCCATTCAAGGGTCTTTGTGGCTCGATGGTTGAACACCGGTATAGCAATCCAGAAGTCTTGGGTTCGATTCCCAGCAAAGCTTATTTTTCTTTGCTCAATTTCAATCATCTGAAATATCAAAGAATACACTTCTTCTCCTATTCAGCTGAGGCATATTTATCCATAATTCCAAATAACAATTATAAACATGAATTGCTCTCTTTAAACAAATCTGTGTGTTGCTGCAATAGACCGCTTCTGTAATGTATGCAAATAATATGCGTATGACGTCAGACGTTGGCAAGCTTAACAAAAGTAACTAGGTCCGGCAAGCTCCGGCAAACTTAGCTTGCCGGACCTAGTTTCTATTGTTAAGCTTGCCAACGCATATGATTTGCATACATTACAGAAGCGGTCTATTCAAATCAAGATTTAAAAAAAAAATCTTATTAGACACAGTTAGACTACATCATGTATTTAAAATAAACAAATATGCTGTGTTCAAAGTAACAAAATGATCATATGTGACCCGCTATAGCAAAACCTGGCACTTGTCGGTAATTCATGTTTTAAAGAAATGGACATTTTAAATTCACACAATGTGTGTGAAAGACCTATGATTGTAAAATTGAAACAATCATATCTTCACCAATTATTTACCAATTAATTAGAACAAAGCATCAAATGAAAGCTTGTGATGAGGCCTTTCTAATGGTGTTAAAATCTACGTTTTGATTTTTACCGACAAGTGCCGGGCTTTGCTATAGCCAGTCACATATTACCTGCTGCTGAACAGTCCCTTTCCTCCCGGTGCAGCCACACTGTACAGGATGTCTACAAAGGAGTTGATCAACTGAACCCTCTCTGCATCTACCAAGGCAGGGTTCCACGATGCCGATTCGTGGCACTTATCCCAGATTATCTCTACCATCGTCTCTGGCGAGGTTTGAAGGATTGTCTAAAAAAGATGATAATTCAAAATTGAAGGAACATGTTATCAGGAGTGAGTTAGCATTATGACTGCTCAAATTGTACAAAATGACAATAAATGGATTGATCTCCTGCACCCTCTCTGCATCTAACAAGGCAGGGTTCCACGATAGTGCCTCGTGGCACTTATCCTAGATGATCTCTACCATCGTTTCTGGCGACGTTTGAAGGATTGTCTAGTGAATGGAGAATCCAAAAGAAAATAACCTTTGATTTGCATGATTATTCAGAAGTACTACTGAAATATGCAAGATATAAACACACGGCACTAGATGTCCATAAATGGGTTGATATCTTGCATTCTTTCAGCATCTAAATAACGCGGGGTTCCACATGTACCGACAATACCTCAATTAGTTCTTGAGATATGGCGATAACAAACCATTTTTGCATATAGAATGAACCCTGTGACCTTTGACCTCATGACCCCAAAATCTAATCGGTTCATTGGCTTCTCAAGATACATACATTCACCAAGTTTGGTAGAAACATGTCAACCGGTTCTTGAGATAATAGATACCGAGAACAGGACGTACAGATAGACAACACGAAAACATAATGCCTCCGGCCACTTCGTTGCGGAGGCATAAAAAGGATAAATCAACGTGAAGGAACCTATTGTTAGGAGTGACTTTTGCTCAAAGTAAACATAATGTCTACTTAAAGGGATACTTGAGTTCTGGTAAAGAGAGTACAGTTTTGGTCAAACTGAATTATAGTGTCCAAAACCTGCACCATTACATTACAAACTAATAGTTATAACTCCACCATGCTCGAAAGGAATACCAAAATACAAATGACTACCATATTTGCCGGTGTATATACCGCAATGGTATATTAACCGCACCCCCCAACTTTGGGTTGCCATTGAAGGGGAAAAAACAATTTCTATGATAAAACTGTGCTGGGAATCATTGCAACATAATCAAACTATCATGCTTTCCCCCCTAACTTTTGTAAATGTTAGGACACAAAACAACACAAATCACCTACTTGTTTACGATTGGAGCACAATTCATAACAGAAAAGCATCAAGCTTTTTACCTCACATCAACTTATATTAAAGCCATATATGTGGAATTTTTAAGAAATATCTTTCTTTATCTCTGTGTATAAACCGCTCCCCCCTTTTTGCAAGTTCTTCTATATGGAAAAACGTGCGGTTAATACACCAGAAAATACGGTAAGTAGAAAGCATGTTATCATTCAAAAAGAGCCGTTAAAACTCAAGAGGGCGCTCTCTAAACACTCATCCACAGAAATACAATAGAAATACTAGAAGCCCAACTGAATAAGCGTATAGCGTTTTAACCACAGAGATAGGCCACGCCTTCAGCAGCAAGTTTTTGAATATAAGTTGTCGAGTCCATGCAAATGAGGCAGTACGTCAGAGTTTGTTAATTTAAATAAATTACCAGACATGGATTCATTGGATAAAAAAACACATTACGCAAAAAGCTAAAGTAATTACGCATTGCGCACTCATTTGTGTTGCAGTTGCCATGGCATTTAAACACGCACTTCTCAGCAAAATTGCGCTTCATAATACCAAAGACGCTAAGTATTTTAATTCATCTCTATTATTTTAGTTACGCGCTGTACTAACAGTTACGCGATTTCATTTAATTTTCAGTTAATTGCGCACAGTCAAGAAACAGGGGATTTCCCTACTAGGAGCAAAATATTGTTTTTCATTGTGACGTCATAACAGAAGCATACACATAAATTTGTGCGTGATAATTGAAGTTTGCGCCCGCCCATTATTATGAATGCATTTACGCTAATATTACCATGGCAGCCAGTCTCATTAACATATAATAGACACTTTCTCTTCATTGAAAACTTGGCCAAGTTCCATTTTGAGTTGGGGGGGGGGGGGGGGGGGGGCCTGCACTCATCGGTTTCAACCATTTAAAATAAAATATTGTGCATAGTAATGTTTTGTTGAAATAGTGATTAGATAGAGAGATAATCAACAGCTATTTAAAAACCTCTTTGGCAAATTTTTGAAAAGAGGAAGCATTGAAAACAAAAATTAATGGCTGGTTCAGAATTATCAAATAATTGTGGGGCCCCACAAATATTTCAAATGGTTATGTTTATGGATATTTCAGCCATTTCTGAACCAATTTTGATCAAATAAAGTTTATTGTGTCATTAAAATTGTATGCTCTTTCGAATTTGACACTCAGCTTTTCATTATCTCACAAAAAATTTGTTTATGTAGCGCCCTCTATACCAAAACTATCCCTTTAAATATTGATCTTTAATTCAAATATTCTAGTCATTTTCCTTAAAAAGCAGAAGTGTACAAAGAAAATGGAAATGTTGCACCAGTACTCACTTCTAACTTGTAGAGTCTCTGTGATATGCCTGGGTATGATCCCGCACAAATTGTCATGTTCTCTTCTTTGATTAGCTCCTTCCACATCGTTGTGTTCTCTAGAATATCCTGAAGCTTGACTAAGGAATCTTTGGCTTTCTGGATGTACTCTTGCTCCTAAAGTAAAAAAAAAAAAAAAACAGAAAGAAGGAAATGTTTAGCATAAAGTAACATATATATTTTTTTAAATACACATTTACTTTGTAGTACTTCACAAAAATGTAAACATAATTGTATATGATATTCATATCTTGCTTTCATGACTAGTTCCCTATTTGATCACTGTGTTCTCTGAGTGATGCTAAATCGCATTTTCTTTTCTGTCTCGTTCCTTCAAGATCGTTGTGTTTACTACAATTCCATCAAGGTTCACCGATGAGTCTTTGGCTTTCTGAATGCATTCTTGCTCTTATGAGTTTGATTGTCTTTGTGAGCCTCATCATGTTTTCTTCTCTGACTGCTACTACCACTTATAATAGACCGGCATTCAAATTGCGCCATCAATCTAGACAAATTATATTCCGAGGGCGCATCAAGCATTTCAAAGAATACAATTTCTGCCAGATACCCATTTACTACACCTGGGTTGAGAGCAGCAAACACATGCTGCGGTTGCGAATCGAACCCACGACCCTTGTATTGAAAGATGAAGGTCCGAACCAACATACCACGACATTATATACTGCAATCTCCCATCCACCCTCCCTCTCCTTACACCCACCCTCTCTTTACACCCACCCTCTCCTTACAATAACTATACCGGCGCTGTAGCTCGTATTAGAACTACAAGCTCAAGAAAGAATACCAACAGTCCTTTCCATGACTACCACAGTCCTTTTTAGGACTATCCTAGAAAGAATACCAACAGTCCTTCTCAGGACTCTCCAATCCTCCTCTCTCACATGGTGCAACCGCAAACCAAACATATTATATACTGCAAGTTTGCAACCCTGATATTCTGTTTTGGCAATGATATTGTCTAGCAATTATTATGAGGAACTAGAAATACAATGCCATTTTGATGTTTCTGCTGGTTCTGACAAAGAGTAAACCACATGTACTCCACAGTTACTTTTCTGCAAGTGGCTCGTCGGGCAAGAATATTACTTTCTCTTATAGGCCGATTTGTGTTTTTGTTAATGTATTTTTTAAATTTTATTTTTTTATACGTGTATAGCTATCATATTATGTAATACTTTACAGGGGTTAGAGCTTTCATATAAGGAGCCATACTCCTTTCTGCTTACCCCTATTAAACACTGTCATATGAATGTCTTATATGTTTTGTTTTTTTCTCTGTTATTTTGTATTTTATGCATTTGATGTATTTTATGAAAAGTGTTGAATAAACTGAATTGAATAGGAAGTATTTTGTTTCTCACCTGTATGGATGCAGCCAGGTCTATAGTACTGCCCCTCTGACTGTTAGGTAATGATTGGAAGTCACCCCGTGATGACTTGAAGCTTGTTCCGGATTGCTCGCTGTTTACCGATTCTGTGTCCGAATCTGAAAATATAAAGCAAATATAACATTCAAAGGGATCTAGTCGCTTTGTTGACATGTGCAAAAAGTGACGAATGTTTGATAAAATTTGAATTTTTGTGATCTGATATGTCTACTGGGTAAAGTGTGAATTTCATGTTAAATGGATGCTATAAGGCCAAGTAATGAACAAAAATGTAAAATAATATTCAAGAACTCATTGCACTGAATTTGTACACAGTTATAAATTTCCAGTGGATAGTTAAAATCTGAACAGTTCGATCGTAAAATATCTTTTTAACAAGGGAAATTTGAGAAGAAAAAGAAAAACAAAACCAGTTCCATGCCTCTATTGGTAATAGGAATACAAGAAGGTATGAGTGAACCCACTAGAGTTCTAAGTAAGTTTTAAACCTACGTAAATAACCCAAACAACTGGCAGGGGCTTCATCCACACTGTCTGGAATAGCCTACCAAAGAATACAGTTTGAGAGATTTAATAGCGCTCAACAGAGCTCAGTCCTTCACGGGTTGTGTGCATCAGAAAATGTTGTGGCTGGAATCAAACGGATTAAAATTTCAAAATGGGATACAAACCTCTTTGTGAATCATATGGCTAGTAGAATGCCTGTCCTCCTGGTAGGTCGTACCTCCTTCTCTTGCTGGGGTCTAGTAGTTGAGTTTGAGTTTATCATCTTATGGGCTATAATTGTTTATAAAAAAAAGGAAAAAGGGATCCAATACAAACCTCTTGGTGAATCATATGGCGAGTAGAACGCCTGTCCTCCTGGTAGATCATACCTCCTCATGTTGGGGTCCAGTAGTCGTCTCCTCTCATCCACTACTACACTGTGAGCTGCGTCTTCTGAACGAATGCGGGAGAAAGAATAGGTACGGAGAGTTCAGTTGACTTTACACATCAGAGAGAAGTTTAAAGTGATTCTTTTTACCTTTTTCCCCCTCAAAAAGTAATATTTGAGACTTCAATCATATACCTATTTCACTGTAAGATTCTTGAGAATGATATGTGAGAGCTTCATAGAAAAATAATGTTTACCTAGTGAAGACAAGAGAAAAATCGATGTCTGATTTTATCCTGAATGTTCGCGTTGAGTATCTGAATTTGGATATTATTGATGATCGAGTATCCAAATTCAGATACCCTAGACTGCGTTCTAAAGCGTCCATGGACGCTTTCAAATTCAATGTTAAATATCTCCATAATTAGGGAGACATTTGAAAAATCTAAACCCATTTGATTATCTTAACTTAGAACAAAATAAGCCCCATAACTATCAGTATCGTAGGCTTAAAAAAGGGATAATATAAACCCCTCAAAAAAAGTTCGGAAACTCAAGTTTGATCGATCATATCTCTCGTATTGTTATACGAGCGTTTTGAAATGGGTCACTTTTGAGGCTCCCCCACATTCATCTCCCTGCAGCCGCCCTTTAGTAAAATCATTATAAAATTTACATTTTCATACAGAAGAGTTGTTGGGCTTTCCGGTGATATCAATTTGAATCATGAATATTTTATTTGAAATGCTAACAAATCCTCCAAAAAGCTCGAAAAAAATGCAACGCTCTGATTTTGTGTCAACTTCATATCTTTTTGTTTGATTTCACACTCGACCCATCTCCATATTCCGGTTCGCTGCACACACCCCATTTGCATAATCCTTACGATTAATATGCCATCGTAATGAAGAGATCATTTCCATTAAAATGGTATCAGATTCCAATGATTTTGATGAATGGAAAGGATGGCAGTATTCAATAGAAAGTGAACTTTTAAAAAACTGGTCAGCACAGTCATGCACTCGTAAATTAAATGCATTGAGCCATTTTGCGACATTTCACTTCCTGCCTTCCCCTATTCTCTGGGCTACTGCAATCGCCCCAATTGCATAATCACTACACATAATATAGGTATATAATGAGGCTTTATTGTGACACCAATTTCGAATATGCTAATTTTAAAATATGAGAGATATGATCGATCAAACTTGAGTTTCCGAACTTTCCGAACGGGGTTTAGTTACATAATCAAACCGCTTAATTGCTGTAGCAGTCGCTTTTTGCTTGGTATAACTCTGAAATCAAAGACCCATACTTCTAGCCAGGATATAAGCAGACTACAGGTCAAGATGACTATGCTCATTAGAATACTGAAACATCAAACCTTAAATTTATTAAATAAGGGCCCCATTGCAGAAAGAGTTGCAAACGTTGCGATTAATTGCAAGTCAGAACATGGGACTCAATGCGCAAATAGGATTGGTTAAAATGTGCATATTTTCTGACTTTCAAATTGCAATTAATTGCAACTTTACAATCGATTGCAACTCTTCCGGCAACAAAGCCCTGGGGGGTGTTTCGCAAGGATTCTCTTAACTCTAAGTTGGACCGCACTATTATGGTAGGCCATTCATAGCCTTGGAATAAAACACATTTGAAAGCAAAAATTCAAGTTGTTTAGACTTTCATAAATTTTACATCAAGAACATAACATTTCCTTGATAATAGAAAATATTATTTTTATTTGAATCCACATGTTATGCCTTTTAAAAGAACCTTTTCAAGAATCTTTCCAAGAAACTTACATCTTTCCATAATGTATAAGTCAAACTTAGAGTTAAGCTCAACTTAGGATCTTTGTGAAACACCCCCCTGGTCTATTAATTTCTTCAACACTAACAGCCACATCTTAATCTAAATAGGACATAGATATATACATGTATATAGTTACTCCTTCGTACCGTTTAGTTGTTGTAGCATTCGCCTCTCGCTCGGTATAACTTTGAAATCAAAGACCCATAACTCCAGCCAGGCTATGAGTAGACTACAGATGAAGATGACGATGCTCATCAATACACTGGAAGTATTCTCCGGGGCGCACTCCGGAGGATAACCATCAGTACCCTACGAGAGACAAGAGGGTATAATCTTTAGTTAGTACTACAAACAACAGATAGACAATTAGGGGGAAATACAAATTAATTTTTAAGGGTCTACTTTTCAAGCTAGATTGCATGAAAATAGCACTCTAAAATTGGTTTTGCATTGAATTCTATAGAAATTTAAGGGAGCTCTGTGAAGATAATGAAATCAAAGACCCATAACTCCAGCCAGGCTATGAGTAGACTACAGATGAAGATGACGATGCTCATCAGCACACTGGAAGTATTCTCCGGGGCGCACTCCGGAGGATAACCATCAGTACCCTACGAGAGACAAGAGGGTATAATCTTTAGTTAGTACTACAAACAACAGATAGACAATTAGGGGGAAATACAAATTAATTTTTAAGGGTCTACTTTTCAAGCTAGATTGCATGAAAATAGCACTCTAAAATTGGTTTTGCATTGAATTCTATAGAAATTTAAGGGAGCTCTGTGAAGATAATGAAATCAAAGACCCATAACTCCAGCCAGGCTATGAGTAGACTACAGATGAAGATGACGATGCTCATCAGCACACTGGAAGTATTCTCCGGGGCGCACTCCGGAGGATAACCATCAGTACCCTACGAGAGAGGCAAGAGGGTATAATCTTTAGTTAGTACAAACAACAGATAGAAAGGTGAGAAAAATCAAAAATTTAATTTGTCAGGGTTTACATTTCAACAGAGGGTATACCGTAAATCCTCCTTTTTGGCCCCCCCCCCCAAAAAAAAACAAACAAACAAACAAAACAAAACAAAATTTAAATTATTATTTTTAAATTTTTTTCTGTGCCTGTACATAAGACGCACCCCACACTTTTGCATATTTCCGTCGGAAAAAAGTGTGTCTTATACACGGAGATTTACGGTAATCTTTAGTTAGTACAAACAACAGATAGAAAGGCAAGGCAAGGCAAAAGGAACAATACAAATTCATTTTTAAGGATCTACTTTTCAAGCTTGCTTGCACTAGAATAGCACTCTAGAATTTGTTTTGTGTTGTACTCTATTGCAAAGCTCTTTTTGGCATTTTTGGGGCTGCATCACCCTGTGCACTGGTGTATTTTTGTCACTGAAGAGTTATTAGAAACAAAGTGGGTAAAAATGTATTTCCGAGAAAAGGTATTGTTATGTTAATATGAAGTATATGATTTAATAAATGCAATCAATAATGTAGTATTAAAGGGACTTAATAGTAACATTGTCCAAATCCTCAAAATAAAATTTTAATTCTAGCGGTTCCCTTATACCTTGTTGTATTCATATTAACAATAAAATCATGGGACATGTTTCGGTTTTTCAAATTTCCCTTTCGTTACAAAGATATGTATGATTGAAGTATTCAGATAAGAAAAACTCCGGGCGAGTTTTTCTTCCGTGTACAAAGTGAGTGCAGTAAGTTACTGAATATCACTTTGCATTTTCGCTCATTACTTGGATATACAATGTCCATTTGACTTGAAATTTTCACACAATACCCTGTGGACATATGAGATAACAACAATATACATTGCATCAACCATTCATCACTTTTTGCACATGTCAACAAAGTTACTTTAAAGGTCATAATTTAATTTCAAATGAGAATTCTGAGAAAAGCATCTCGTTTATTTTGTATGTTATTAAATGGAGTAAAACATTGTGTTATTGTATGAATTATATATGTTCAAGTGGAAAACATGGCAGCTTCCAGTGCTCAGTCAAAACAGTTGATAGTGGTTTTAAAAACATTGATTATTTCCATTATTAGCGATACCCAAGAGGAAATATACGACTTGAAGTGACAGGAATTCTACACTAGCAGTAACAACAAGCTGAAATTCCAGTTTTCCCTTCCCCTTTTACTCTCTTGATATTAATATGCTGCTCCACATTCATTATAACTTGCATTAATTATGGCATTTGCGAATGGGGAAGTGCAGTTTAACTCCACCTCGATCAAATGTTATCATTGCAAAATAAAGCAGTTAGGATAATATATAATATCTTCCTCATACAAACAGATATTTCTTTTAAAGGGATCTAGTAACTTTGTTGACATGTGCAAAAAGTGATGAGTGGTTGATACAATGTATATTGTTGTTATCTGATATGTCCACCGGGTGTTGTGTGAAAATTTCAAGTTAAATGGATGTTATATGGCCGAGTAATGAGCAAAAATGCAAAGTGATATTTACTAACTCATTGCACTCACTTTGTACACGGTTTTGATGGTCCAGTGCACAATTTAACATCTGAACAATTCAATCGTAAATATCTTTTTAACGAAAGTGATATTTGAATAACCGAAACCTGTCCCATGCTTTTATTGTTAATACGATAATACAACAAGGTATGAGGGAACCGCTAGAATTCCAATTGGATTTTAAAGGATTTGGCAATGTTACTATTAAAGTCCCTTTAAGTTTTTCATAATATTTCAGAGGACTTTCATTTTTATATAATTCCTGATTATTGTTTAGTTCCTCATTTTCTTTTTTGTCATATTTTGTGCTCTTATATATATCTACAATTTCAGGAATTTTTGTTTACTCTTTTTTTCTTCTACTGCTTATAACGTCGATCATAACATACTGATCGAAACGTTGAGCGATGAGTGGGTCCGTCTATTAAGCAGTCCTGTGGTCCAGTCCGGACTCGAGACTGCTTTTGATGGTCTCGTGACTCGGACTCGGAGACTACAGCCCTACTATTAACCCCTTGTCTACGGGAACCGAGTGGGTTCTGTACAAAGTCTATGGGGATTTCAGAATCTTGAAGGGAACAGGTTAAGGACCACCACTCTTCAAGATATAGGGATAGCTTTAAAAGTAATGCCTTTAAAATTGATATTGTTTCCATAACTGGAAATGTGGAAATTAATCAAATAATGTGAGAATAATGTAAAAGAAAGTCGAAGAGAAGAAAATAATCTTACCTCAAAATGTAAAAGAAATATATAAATCATATAGTTTCTATAACTGTTGTTAAATAATGTAGAATAATATCAAAGACAGAAAAAGAGTTAAACAAAATCTTACCTCAAAATGGAAAAGAAATATTTTGCTGATAAGAAGGCCACTCGTAGCTATTGTTGTTATCTGCAGGAAATTAAAGTTGAAAATAGATAATTTTCAAAATTATGAATTTTATAAAAATTGATACATCAGTGGAAAACATAGAAATAATATATATATGGGTAGTCTGTAGGAATCTTTGATATTACAAATTCAGAAATTTTGGCAATGGGTGGATGTGAGGAACTATTTACATAAATCTTGGGTGAAAAATGCACAGCCTCGTAATATTACCATACTAAGCATATTTTAACATACCGGTAAATATTTTATCATTTAATCATTGACTCAATAATTTTCCCCATACTGTACAAAATTATGTTTACTGTTAGTAGCATGAAAATGATTTTAAACGTTTGATTACTCATAGCCTCTAAGGTCAAATTTAAGGTAGCACATATTTTTACAAAGTACCAAATGCCAAGGATCGGAGAATATAAAATGGGCCATAGGACTAAAAATGGGGTCATGTCACTAATAAACAAAGATCACAAATTGCCAAAATATGCAATATGAGTAGAGAATGCGTGTAAGTCATAAACTTCTCAATGACAGAATCGTGACATGTGACCACAAAGGCTCATGTGTCTGAAATGGCTCATGTGACCAACATGGGTCCTGTGCGAAAATTAATCATAAATGAAAAAGAGCAAAGAAAACAGGGTTATTTTTTTTTTTTGGGGGGGGGGGGGGATTGGAACCCAAGACCTCTGGATTGATAGACCAGAGCTCTACCAGCTGAGCTATAGAAAGCCCTTGTGCTGGTGTTCGTCCCTGAAACCCCCTATATGCTCGTGATGGTCAAGAGCTATTTATAAACATGACACAAACTTGAAGGATAAGTAATCATTTTAGGGATATGTGTGAGGAAGAAGGCCTATTTTGCTTGCTCTTTTCATTTATATTACATATTTCTGGGCAGTTTCCCTAGATGTTTATTTTATACATTATATATTATTTTACATGTTTCATTTATATTATACATTTCTGGGGAATTTCCCCATGTTTATTTTATACATTATATATTATTTTACATGTTTCATTTATATTATACATTTCTGGGCAGTTTCCCTATGTTTATTTTATACATTATATATTATTTTATATGTTTCATTTATATTTTATATTTCTGGGCAGTTTCCCTATGTTTATTTTATACATTATATATTATTTTACATGTTTCATTTATATTACATATTTCTGGGCAGTTTCCCTATGTTTATTTCATACATTATATATTATTTTATATGTTTCATTTATATTTTATATTTCTGGGCAGTTTCCCTATGTTTGAAATGAAATAAATCATGTGACTATTGGGTCATGTGACGAAAATGGCTCATGTGACGAAAATGGGTCACAAGACTTTTCACATGGCTATTTAATAGAATATACACAAATGTATTGTAACTCTAACATTATCAAGAGACAAACAAATTATTAAACATTACTCATTAAAAACAAATATGAGTTAGGACTTTAAATTGCCACTTGAAGAACTGATCACAAAACGAAAAGTAAAACTTGAACTTGATATCGAGGACGCTATCGATTTCAAGCTTACCACTCGTGATTGCAGTTTGCTGCATATTTGTACTTTGGTCTCTTTTCATTCAACACAAACTAGGTTACAATTTGTTATAATCATATATGAAGATTTATATAGTTAAAGGTGAATGACAGTATTGGGAAACGCCCCACCCCCTAAAAATGAAATGTACACTCTTATTACCAACCATGTGAAAGAATATAATTTTACTATTATGGGATTATACAAATTTGGCCAAGAAACCGCCTACTAATTGATATATTTGCAAAATTATAAATTGATCTGCTGCGGATTGATATCGCCAATGCGGAATCGAGCATACGCTACGTGCAAATGACCGCGTGCGTGTTCGCTATACGGGCTTGTCCCCAGCTTGTCGATATCTCCAGCCCAGCGCTAGCGGCGCGGACAGGTGCGAACGGGCGGTGGATTTATACATTTCACGGGCGGGTATTGGATTTCTTCCGATATTTCTGTATTTAACGATGCTTAGGTTCGGATTTTACCACACAAGCCCTATTTAAATACTTATTCAACAATATTGATCAATATAGATGTTTACGGCTACTTTCCCAAAACTGTTATTCATCTTTAAGCACTTGTATAGTGGCTACTGTAAACAGGTGACCTCTATAGACAAGTTCCATAACACTGTGTGTTATTTTTGTGCAGGGGATCACTTTTTATGCTTAAAGGGATACTGTAGTTGAGTTCTGGTATAGGAGGCGCAAAATAATTTATTTGTGAGATACATGTAATGAAAAACTGAGTGTCAAATTTGAAAGAGCATGCAATTTTAATGACAGAATTAACTTTATTTGATCAAATCGGTTCAGAAATGGCTGTAATATCCATAAACATAACCATTTGTAATAATTGTGGGGCCCCACATTTTAATCGAAAATTTTGAACCAGCCGTAAATATTTTTTTTTTAATGCTTCCTCTTTTTAATAAGAGATTTACAAAAGAGGTTTTTAAATAGTTGTTGATTATCTCTCTAACTAATCACTAATTTTGTAAATTTTATTATATTTATATGATCATGGTTGCAGAAAGTTGCAGAAAGAGATACAATCAATTGTAAGTCAGAAAATTTGCGCATTTCAACCAATCAGATTTGCGCATTTGGGCAAGTCCAAGGTATTTGTTCCCAAGGGGGTGAATTTTCATCTTCACCCAATCAAGTGAAACTTGATGTCATTTTAAAGCTGAGATATTGAATTTTAATAATTTGAAAACAAAAATTTAAAGCGTGGCTCCAATAAGTAGTAATAATCAAATGTATTTGCATAATATGTTAATCAGCATAACGCGTGGGACATCTGAATTAAAGACAAATTAAATCATATTTAAAATGCTTGTAATGATTCTTTACTTATTATTGGCTTAACCTGATGTCATTCCCATAAGGAAGTTGGATTATGACTTTCAGCTTGCTATCTCATTCAATATGCAAATTAGATGCGTTCCAAAATCAGCATGTCCCACGCGTTACATTTTTACATCTTATTGTTTTGATTACTCGTTAATCGAAAGGTTTATTTTTCTGAAACTCTACAAAGTTCTAATTTACCTTGGGGGACATCCATAACATAGCAATAAAAGTTAATGACATTTACCTTATTAGCATAATTCTACAATTAGATTTTGTCACGCGTGGGACATTTTGTAACGCATGGGACAATCTGTACAGTAAAGCAATGGGTTTTTTAAAATCTTGTTTTGGCCAATTGGCAAATACACGATAATTTCGCAACACGCAAAGATATTGGCCCGAAACTTTACAAGTGTTTTCTTTAAAATCTTGCGCAACTTTTGAGACCAAAGTTAAGACGAACAGCTAGATCCTCACAAAGTCACATGACTTTGTAGAAGTGGAAGTCATTCCAGAAATTGCATGATTTTGTGATTTATGTACAAATCCTATGGAAAATAGTATTTTTCCATATGATTTATAAAAACTTGATTATTTCTTATTTTAATCACTGCAAATAAACAATAACTGTTTGACAATGGTGAATAATTGATTTCATCAAAAAAAAGTTGTAAAAATGGAAGTTGAAAAACAAAGAAATACATAAGAATTTCCCAGAACAAAGAAATAATTAAGGAACAAATTCGGTTTTACAACTTTTGTTTTTAAATATTGTTAAGAAATATCATAAAGAACATTTATGCACAAATTGAGCATTTTCCAAGCTCAAATTCTTGAAATATCTATAATAAGGGCATATTGGGTGGCGGGCCTATGTAAAACGCATGGCAGAAAAATGTCCCACGCGTTGCATGTCCCACGCGTGACAATGCAATTTTTTTTCAAATTGTCCCTGTGTGAAACTCTGAAGTTTTGAGATGATGAAATTTCATATTCTGGTAGAGCACAAGATGCACATTACGAACATACCAATCATGTTTTGATATTGTTTATAAATTCAGAGGAATTCACATTCAAAGTCAAAGTTTAAAAATACCAACTTTCTCTGGTCCCACGCGTGACGCTAGCAAAAAGTCGCATAAATCATTAATGCATGGAGGATTTCAACTTTTTTTTTTGGCATTTGATAAAATTTGCTCCAAAGTATCTAAAATGTAAAAAATATTGGTGTTTCAATATTACTTCTAAGAGTAAGCTCTCTTTTTCACTCTGATGTCCCACGCGTTATGCCTACAAAATAGCTTGGACTTGCCCATTTACATGTAGTCACATGATCCGACTAACAATTAATTGAAACTTTACAATCGATTGAATCTGTATCTGCAACGGGCCCATGTATATTTTTGAAAAAAGCACAAGAAGAATCACAAACACACAGACACACACAACATGTTAATATTAGACTTACCGCAGCAAATATCCAGTGTTTGCTGACAAAGAGGGCGTATGCCAGGAGGAGCACGATCATGCGAAAGAACGCCATGGCAACGATGTCAAACAACGAGTACCTGAAGTTATACTTCTGGATCTGACAGTAGAAGCCTTTACCGATTCCCAGACCAACAAGCTTGATGGATGGTGATGAGAGAAAACAGACGTTTGAGAAAATAAGATGAATGTTTTGAGCATTTTAGGGACATGTTGCATTATTATACTTTTAAACTTGGACTGAATAGATATACCCTATAATAATCTTTCATCATTAACGCCATAGCAACGATGTGAAACAGGGACAGGGAGTACTTATTAAAGAACTTTATATTTCTGGATTTGACAGGAGAATCATTTTGTGACAGCAAGACCAACAAGCCGATGGATGGTGATGAGAGAAAGAGACATTGGGGAATGGACGATATACACGTACAAAAATTCCAACAAAATAAGCATTTTTAGAGATATCAAGCATTATTACGCTCGAATAGATTATATAGATGTTGCATATATGATGTTTGATTGGCAAAGAGACCCTTTCAAAAATTACTGGAACTTTCTTTTACATTGAAATTTGAAATAAATCCTTACATGGATGTAAACGAACCAGAGATTGGCTATAAAAAGCACATCAAAGGTTGCGAGGAGACAGAAGACCCTCCGACTGTCCGGCAGCAGAACACATTTTTGATCTCTTTGAAACTACTTGTAAATTTGCACAAGATGATGTTTTTTTATAAATACCTGGATGTAGATGAACCAGAGAATGGCTATGAGGAGCACGTCAAAGTTTGCTAGGAGACAGAACACTCTCCGGCTGGCCGACAGCTTCCTCTGGAAGGCAGCAGGCATCTGGCCTTCTGAGGACACATTTTGAAACTCTTTGTGAACATTTGCAAAAGATGATGTTTCACATACCTGGATGTAGATGAACCACAGGATGGCTATGAATAGCACGTCAAAGGTTGATAGGAGACAGAACACCCTCCGGCTGGCCAACAGCTTCCTCTGGAAGGCAGCAGGCATCTGGCCTTCTGAGGACACATTTTGAAACTCTTTGTGAACATTTGCAAAAGATGATGTTTTATAAATACCTGGATGTAGATGAACCAGAGGATGGCTATGAGAAGCACGTCAAAGGTTGCTAGGAGACAGAACACCCTCCGGCTGGCTGACAGCTTCCTCTGGTAGGCAGCGGGCGTCTGGTCCACCGTGGACACGGACGGGTGGAGGCCATTCTGGGCTGGCGGACGGGCGAGGGGTGAGATGCGGGGGTCGTTGTAGAGGGCGTGGGCGGCGGCTCGCGCCTCCCGGTCCCTCTCGTTGGTGTGGGGCATCACGACCTCGTCCTGAACAAGAACATTTTAAAGAAGAGGGTTTTAATATGCTGTCTTGCTGTCCCTTGAGGATAATTAGTAAAATAAGCCCCGTTGCAGAAAGAGATGAAATCGATTGTAAGTTACAATTAATAGTAAGTCAGAAAATGTGCGCATTTCAATCAATCAGATTTGCGCATGATCTGACTTACAATAATTATCTCTTTCTGTAACGGGACCATGATCTGTGAAAACAACTTTGTCAAATACATGTTCACTAGGATGGTTGACAACAATTACAATGTGGTAATTAATTTAAACTTTTAAAGGAATCTAGTAACTATGGCTTATAAAATGTTGTCTGATCTGCCCACTGAATGGTTTCAGTATGTGCAACTTCTTTCATGATAAATAAATATAAAAGGGATAACCGGTTAATGAGGCAAAAATTCAAAGTGTTATAAAATAGTCGATCTGACTCTGGTCTGTAGACAGTTGAATGATTGAATCCTCACTATTTTTTGTAAAAATTAAATCATAAGTATCTCAATAACGGAGTAGACACTTAAATGTACAGCAGCACTGCTTTTTGCGATTAATAGAATATCTACATGTTTTACTATATTAATTTATTTAGTGACGTCAGTGCCCATAGTTCCGCAGTACACAAACCAAACTTTGAGCTCACACAGTAATTACAATGGTGCTCAACATAAAAAAAGTGTGAATATACATTGTATGTACGCAGATACAAAATTAACTATGTGCAATGTAAACAAAGAATGATAATAATTACTTCCTGCAAATGATGCCAATGATGTTAAGGACAAATATGAGAGGAACACATGAGGGAAATTAACCCATTCAGGACTGGTCCCGAAAATACTCAGGCTTGTGAGAGAGAATGTATCTAATCTAGAGAATGCATGTTAAAGCAAAATCAATCACAAAAATAATCAGGTTCAAGGGGTCTATGAAAACTACATGTTATGGCAAGCCCACAAGTAAATCCTTGGTTATGGCAAAATAAATGAGTCCTGAAACTGAAAGGGTCAGTTAATATGTAATTCTAGAAGCACTTTGCTCAGGCGAATATAAAATAGCGTCGGTATAAGCCTTAATAGCATAGATCTACAGATATGTAACATTAATAATTAACAAAAAGATAACATTTATATAGTACTAATAATAAGCCTGAGTCATGTCGGAATTTTTTTGTTCCGGAATCCGCCGGTGTTGTGCCGGTCGGAATCCGGTATTCCGATAAAAAAAAACCTGCCAATGAATGATACGGAACAAACACGCACTAGAAGGTCTGCCATAGTTTCGGCAGCGCAGGCAGGCCCCGCGCTGCGAGACAGGCCAACTCAACTGCCTTGACCTTGTAAGTTGCACTCTTAAAAAGTGCCGAAAAGGAACGAAAATGTAAGATTATTATGATCGCACCTATTCTAGACTATCTCTTATTTTACTTACATGTTTGTATGGCTTTTAAAATAAATACGAGAACAATTACCTGCAAAAACAGCAACAACAAAAAATGCGCTGATTATATCTCAAACATTTTCTAACTCGCTCGGACCTGCATGAACTGAAGCTAGTACAACGACACGAATAAGTCAACACTAACAACACGTGCATGTGCTTATATCCACCGACATTAAAAAAAAAGAATGTTGCATAAAGTAAACTCAACATGGTGGCAAATTTACTTTCTAAACTCCTACTGTTAGGACCAATAGCGCCATGTGATCGCTAGTATCCACCGATATCAAATAAAAGAATTGACATAACCTCAAGATGGCGGCATATCTACATCATACTCGCGCCCGTTTTGTCCATTTCTCAGTACTGTGCGTACATAAAATATGCTATAAATGCAACATCCATTGAGACTAAATATCGGTGCATAAACGCGCGCACGTATTCATCGTACGCTTTCTCCCTGCGCTCTAATATCAATACTCTTCGACTTTCGTGCTTGACTCAATCACCCATATGTTTGCATGTGCTTGTCAGCGGCACCACGGGCTGCGATGCCGTCTACATGGTCTATGGCAGTAGCTTCAGATACGGAGCGCAATACAGACAATGCGTAACCACAGACTTATACAGTATTCAGCTCTATGCGAAACTCATTAGTACAGTATTATAGATAGAGTACGAGAATCGCCATTCACGGAACACTAATAAATGCTTCACGAAAATGTCCAAGACCTTCTCATTTATGATTGGTAAGATTTAATAAAACATACATGATATTATTAAGATATTCTTTATGTATTACATGGTTTCATCGGAATACCGGAATGGAGAAAACAAAACCGGAACACTCACACACCGGACGGATTCCGGTATTCCGTCCGTTCCGACCCAGGCTTAACTAATAAGAAACGACTACAATTATTACTCCAGGGCCCCTGTTGCACCACAAATTGTCGTACCTGCACAAATTGTCGTATGCGACAATTTGTGCAAAATGTTGACACCACAAATTGTCGCTTTCTGCACAAATTGTCGTTTGCGACAATTTGTGGAGGCGACGGCGACAATTTGTGCTGGTAGCTGGCACCACAAATTGTCGCCACACCTACGGTCCTGTTCAAAGCCATGATGACATACATTTTGGATTAAAATGATCATTCTTGACATACGGATATATACCAACGCACCAACATTTTGATCAAGGGGACCCCTGGCCACCAGTAGTTTGACATCGGGCCGGGATACACATTGCTATACTGTATACACTAACATAACCTAACCCTAACCCCTAACCCTAACCCTATACCCTGACCCTAGGATGGTGGCTATAGGTCAGATTAGTGGCTATAGGTCACGCGAAAGGTCGAGCCCCCCCCCCCCCCCCCCCCCCCCAGGCCTGGTTGAATACAAATTTCTTTTGACATCGAATAAAAAAAAATAACCATTTTAATTATTACAAAGACAGCACGAATAAATAAACCATGTATTCACAAACGAAAATACAAAAAAGACAAGAAATAAAAAAGGGGACAAATCATTGCCCCCCCCCCCCCAGCTCACAAACACCCATGAAAGGTACCTAGCTAGAAACTGAAGGAAAAGCAGAAATACAACCGAAAATCACATAAAAACGAATATTAAAGGGATAGTTGAGTTCTGGTAAGGAGAGTACAGTTTTGGTGAAACTGAATTTTAGTAACCAAAACCTGCATCATTACATTACAAACTAATAGTTATAACTAGAAAGGAACACAAAATTACAAATGACGTAGTAAAGATCATGTTATCATTCAAAAAGAGCCGTTAAAACGTAAGAGGGCGCTCTCTAAACACTCATCGGTTTCAACCATTTTGAATAAAATATTGTGCATGTGATGCTTTGTTGAAATAGTGATTAGATAGAGAAATAACCAACAACTATTTAAATACCTATTTTGTAACTTTTTGAAAAGAGGAAGCATTTTTTTGAATTTTTAACGGCTGGTTCAAAATTCTCTAATAAACCTGGGGCCCCAGCTTTATTACAAATTGGTATATTTATGGATATTTCAGCCATCTCTGAACCGATTTTGATCAAACAAAGATGATTTTATTATTTAAATATT
This sequence comes from Echinarachnius parma, assembly GCA_037951105.1. NCBI lineage: Eukaryota > Metazoa > Echinodermata > Echinoidea > Clypeasteroida > Echinarachniidae > Echinarachnius > Echinarachnius parma. Next base: position 70,157 of record JBAMJV010007826.1, read on the forward strand.
ATGCTCTTTCAAATTTTACACTCAGTTATTCATTACCTCACACAAAAATAAGTAGTCTAGCGCCCTCTCTACCAAAACTCAACTATCCCTTTAACACATGCTCACACATGGCTTGTTTTTTTTTTTTTAGTTGTCTCGAATCCAATTTGTAGTGTTCTTTAATGGTCTCGGCCCCCAAAACCAAATAGTCTCGGTCTCGGCCTCGAGATTTGTTGACGGATTTCGGTCTCTGCTTCGTAAAAATCTTCCACTGGTGTCGACGCCGAGGCCGGCCTCGAGTCCACCAACACTGATTATTATTATTATCATCATCATCATCTTTGTAGCTTGAAGACAGCGACTGACGACAATTTGTGCAATATGCGACAATTTGTGGTGTGAGGTTTTACGTGATTTCACAAATTGTCGCCGGGTATGGGGACGGCGAGAGCAACACAAATTGTCGCAAACGACAATTTGTGCAGGATGCGACAATTTGTGGCGTGAAATTTTGCACAAATTGTCGCATACGACAATTTGTGCAGGTACGACAATTTGTGGTGCAACAGCCCCGTTGCAGAAAGAGATACAATCGATTGTAAGTTGCAATTATTCATAAGTCAGATCACGTGTTCTAGATGCGCAAATCTGATTGGTTAAAACACATAATTTTTCTGACTTACGATCAATCGTAACTTACAATCAATTGTATCTCTTTCTGCAATGGGGCCCTGGTTACTGGGTACAATTCAATTAACACATTGTAGTGCAATATCTCAACTCCCTGGGGAGAATACAGCCAACAGGCAGCCACAAAGAAATAAACATTAAAGGACCTAAAGAATACAACGTACTTTGACACTTATTCCATAGTTGATGACTTGAAACATAGGTCTGCCGAAAAAAAATACATATGCAAATAAACATAGTAGTGATTTAAGACTAGTTTTCTGATGCCAAATCTCACTTAGCAGCCAGTTTACGCCCCACCCACACGGCAGAGTGATCGACATGTGATTGACAATTCATTGGCTTACGTCATGACGCGTCATCTACAGAATTTAGTTCATTAGTACGTTCTTTAGATGACATCACATTTTGGCGATATAAAAGGGGCGTTCCCAGGACAATTAGATATTTACTAATTACCCCAAAATTGATTGATTTCATGAGAAATGACTGCCAAATTCTTTTTCTTCGGGAAAAATTACATACAGAGAGCCGAATTGTGTAAATTACCGTAAAACTCCGTGTATAAGGCGCACCCGTGTATAAGGCGCACCCCCAACTTTCTAAAAAAATAAAAAATAAATAAAATTAAATTTTTTTTTTTTTTTACAAAACTTCTGCTCATGAATATTCATGTTTTCATTAGATAGCAATGCTCATTAAATATGCAAAATGCTAAATTCATTAATAACTGTTTTTTAATGAGAAAAATGTATGACCGCTGGTTAGAAAATTGAATATTAAATGAATGCCACCGAGCATGGTGGCTTAGCGGTTAGAGTGTCCGCCTCATGCACGGGAGGTCCCGGGTTCGAACCCAGACCGGGTCATACCAAAGACTTTAAAAATGGTACCTTCTGCCTTCTAGCCAGACACTCGGCATTTATAGAATGGAGAAGGGAAAGTTAATCACACGAGTTACCAGAGGACTAGCCCCCTTCTGTAACTTTCGCTACATTTAGTAGACGTGTGGCCTAGGGCTATTGAAACGGAGATAGGCGCCGCCTTATGTGCCAACATTGGTACGGGAAAGACTTTAACTTTTTTAACTTTAACTCATGAACATTGAATAATCAATTAGTTGCAGTGTAACTGCTTACAAAACTTGTATTTTGTTTTACTAACCACTATCATTTGTATGTAGGAAAAAGGTATATGTTGATAAATGTTCCCCTCACATCAAGCCCTTGTCATGCCTTATAGACCAGTGTAATACACATTGAACATGACTACAGGGTGACCCCCCCCCCCCCCCCCCCCCCAAAAAAAAAAAAAAAAAAATTAAATCGTAATTTTTTTTTTTTTTTTTTTTTTTTGCTGCACCACCGACTTTTTTTCCGACGGAAAAAAGTGCGCCTTATACACGGAGTTTTACGGTAGGCCATCTAGACGCTGTAGTTCCTTTAAGGAAACTGAGCATAAATAATCGAAGTACAGTCAAACCTGTGTATAGTGACCACCTAAAAGGGGAACAAGAAAAGTGGCCACTGTTGGCAGGTGGCCTCTATTATATAGACAGGTTCTACAACATTTCTTTCCTCTGCAGGGGATCACTCTTAGTGGCCACTTTATACAGGTTGGCTGCTCTAGACAGGTGGCCACTAGAACAGGTTTGACTGCATCAGAATTCTTCCATTCAGGAATGTGGGTTAAGCACCAAATGCTCTGTGCATGTTTTGAGTCAAATTAACATAGCAATGAACCATCACAAGCCAACTCGGGGGTCAATCGTTAGGGCTTTTAGAGTTTTATAGCCCGGTCACATATCACCGGATTGCGTAAACGGATGTCAAATGGAGAGCTAAATTTTCCATCTGTTGTATGCGTTTCTTGTCCGTTCCTTGTTGGGTGACGTACGTTGTTCTATGTTTTGTACATGAATCAATGGAGACGACTTTCATCACTGGATAATTTCATTTCGCAAATTTTCTATTCGTTGAGCATTCGTTTCCGCTATCCGTTGATATGTGACCGGGCCATTAGTTCCTGATTATTCAATTGAATCATCTTGTACTTGTAAGTAATGATTATATCATTAAAACACAAAACACCTTTCAAATATGATGATGGCCATCAGAGTGGACAGTAAAAGTCTTGTTTGGTGAATGGTAATACTGTAAAACAAACCTGGCAATTCTCAACTTTTTCAAAATATATATTTGTATGTACAACTGTATATATGTACATGTTTTACAAACACTTTTATTCCTTGAACTCATACAAAATTTAAGAAGAAAAAAATAGAAAAAATAGTTTTTCCTGAGTTTGAAGGAAGAGCAAAATGACCTATATCTCTCCAGTAGTGGTAGATTTGTAGAATTTTGTTTAACAACCTGCTTTCATTTGTGTACAATATAGTACTTAAAGTAAATCACCAGTGATATTAGGACTTTGTACCTCACAATCACATGAGTGATTGGTTCAACAATGCTCTGCCTTTGCACTTTGCAGTACATATATTTCCACATAATTCACACAAAGTACACTAATCAAAACTACATGTAATAATAACACAGGATATGCAAAGTGTTGCTAACTCTGACTTATCAAATGTACATAATGGCACAAGGTTGGTTCTACCCTTTTTGCATGTACGTAGGTAGTCTTGGCTTCTTAAAACTTGTTAGTACCTATCATGGTTGACAGACATGCATATTGTAGAAGATACTTCCTTTTAGCGCCAACGTCAGGCAAAAAGAAAATAAATATCACATCCTCTCTTAAAATCTGTCTAATTAATGTACAATAATAACCTTTGTGAAGTTGTGACTAAGCTTGTACAAATAACAGAATATTGCACAAAAACATACACAGGAAATATTCCCTTGTGAAACTGTGATCTAACAGAATATCTTCTAAAATTAGATTCACATTTGAACTGTTATTGGCAAACAATGGCTGATTTTGATCAAATTGGATCACATAAGGATTTCAAATTATGACACTATGCTTCTACAGTAGTATTTATAATACATGGCTGCCCTACTTTCATGTGTTAGAAATTAGATGTAGGTCGTAATAAAAAAAAAAAAACTTGTTGAAACTTTCAAGGAGGATTAAGATTAAGATTATACATACATGTTGTATATAAGTGAGCTCCACTACCCTTCTCTCCTCTCGTTCTCTACCCTCATTGAATTCCATTTTGAGCTACCATGTTGTAGGCTAATAGTTACTGCAGCTAGCTTGTCTACTAGTATAGAGTATACATGTAGTAGATCTGCTTGAATTGTAATCAATGTCTATTTATGAAACGTTCAGATAAGCCACCTATACTATACATTTCAAGGTCAAAGTTTGTTCGTAAGTCTACTCTAATTGTGCAGCTAGCAAGGTTCCAAAGTCAAGGGTAAATATTGTTTACATTTGCTGACTGTATATACTTTAATAGTATCAGTCTTATCTTGTTAAATTGTTAGTCTTAAATTACCATTTCCATTTGATAAGTACTATTGTAGCTATTATTTGTTCTATGAAGTTGTACATGTAGCTCTATCTAGATGATCATTAGCAATAACAATGTAAAACCATGACACATTATAGTGCTCACCAAATTATTAATTTCCATATCATTGCAAATTGTATCGATGTACAATGATTTTACAAAGCATTATTGGATTATTGACAAGGATAATTAAAATCAAGCAGTTATAGCTAGTTGCCTTCTGAAAACTACATGTTTTCATAAAATAAACAGTTCAATCAAATTTGTTTTAATTTTGACCACCATCAATAAATAAGCTTGCAAGCTTAGCCAGAGTATGAACATCGTTAAAAAGTTAAAAATTAAAAGTTGATGGTTCCAATAATGAATGATTAATTTGCGTATTTGACTCCTAATGAGCATAGCCACTTAGCCAGTGTAAAACTAAACATTTCAAATGAAGCACGTAACACTGTCAAAAGCTGAAAGAAATGCACTCACAGATTAGTAATTCACTCACAAATGCACTTACAAATTAGCATATTCACTGAAACAATCCCACATAAATTTTTCCCAAACCATTAATACTTACACTTTATGTTTGCAAGTAGCTATTACATGTAAATAAAAGTATTTATAGGTTGACACATAGATCTATAGCTACCTTAAGTCCTTAGTTCAGATGTGTGCAAGTTTATGATCAATACAAGTTTGTTTAGATTATAATAAAGCTTCCTGTATGAGCTTTAAATTGTAAGCAGTGTTAATTGATGACTTGAGAGCGAACCATTCATGAACAAGTACATGATTGTAAAAGAAAATGAAACAGGACTTGCAAGACCTTAATTCCTTAGTTCAGATAACGTGCGCAAGTTTATGATGTAATACAAGTTTGTTTATACATGTAATAAAGCTTCCTGTATGAGCTTTAAGTAGTTAAAGAAGTGTTAATTGATAACTCCAGAGCAAACCATTCATGAACAAGCACATGTAAAAGAAAATGAAACGAGACTTGCATACATTTAATGACTAACAGGCTTCACAGGATGTAGCTGGTGATGATCTAGCTGTACACAAAACAAGGACAAAAAATGAGGCACGATCTTAGAAAACAGAGAAAGTTAATGTTTAAAGTAAATTGTCAACTTACCTAGCTTGAATTTCATTTTGTTTTTATTTTAAATAACTGCACATTAAATGTTCAACTATAAAACAAAATAATGAGTTGTGATGTTCATAAATTTTTTTTTTTTTTTTTGGGGGGGGGGTTTGACTGATATTGTAATCATCATTCACAAAGTTTGAACTAATAGTGGACTACAGGTATAGAAGTACCATAAACCGGGGTGACTTTGGCCACTTTTTGAGAAGGATGTATTTTCATCAAGCCTCACTTTTTAGAACGAATTTCTGATTTTGTACATTACCCTATAAGTGTATAACAAACAATAATAAATTTGTTCCAAAAAGTGAGGCTTGATAAAAATACACCCTTCTCAAAAAAAGTCACCCCAGTTTATGGTAGCGTATAAATGTATTTGTACATCAAATCAATAATGATGCGGTTTCACAGGCAAGAGATTTGATAATAAAATGACATAAACATTTGACTAACTTACACTGTTGATTGACATTCCAGCAAAGGCAGCTTGTCAGAAAGAGAACCACAGGACGGTAGGGCCTCAAGAAAAACTCAAGATTTGGTCCTTTAAACTTTGCACTGAGAATTCTGGAAGTTTACTGCTTTACTACTGGCAGTTTTTTTAACCTCCTTGAAAGACTTGGTTGAATGTGCAAAGTTCATGAAAGACGTTGTGTGATGTGTACAGTACTACAGTTCATGTCATATTATGCAGATATCCGATGTTAACATTCCATCTTTCTGCAAAGAAAAACAAACAAAGAGAAAGATTCTTTCAAAATAGTGGGAAAATGGGAGGCAATATTTCTGCAAGTATTTCCTGGCTGAGAATTGCTTTCTTGGGGAAAAAAAACAGATAATTGACAAACATAATAATATTCTCTCATATATTCTGACACTGAGGGATATGTAAACCATATATATATATCTGAATTTATTTCCTTTTCCCCTCTATTACTGTATACGCCAATATTTTCGAGAATCAGACATTTTAGCGCGTGGTTGATTTTGTGATACGTAATGCAACTTCACGTGCAAGCGCAGCAGCGAAAAATGCATGTACGTGTATACAGGGTGCAGTGCATCACAAAATTCACAATCAATACGATGCGAATCAGACCTGGCACTTTTTTGCGCGCATTTTTCCTTTTTGTTTCAGTCCTTGCAGTCACGTATGTATGTAAGTAGAGGAAATAGATTGAGATGAAGTTCTAGTTCAGGTTAGATCTAGATAAATTGAGCTTCGACAGCTGCTTTCTTTTTTGCGGTAGCTACATGTACCAGACCACTACTTGATGTCTGCCATGGGACTGCCTGACCGAGTGCATGCGAATGCCCGCTGAGGCGCTGACAAGATCGTACAAATGACTAGCAATATTTTGGCGCGAAAATAAAACCCTTGCAAAATTAACAGCTTATAAAGTACTAGTATATATCATACAAGAATAAAACTATGCATCAACATAACATGTCTTGTAGGGGATACCTACCGGCTACCCCTCCAACAGTCCCTTTAAATGTTGCCGTATTAGGCCAAATATAGTTTAACATATTTATTTATTCTTATTTTTTTGCAGTGTAAAACACGGTGCTTACACTATAAAAGTGTAAATATGTTCAGTTCTTGTAAAACAAGGTGCTAACACTAGATATAAAACAATGTTAATATGTTCAGTTCTCGTGTGGCTAACAATTGTCTCTTTTATTTGTAACATTTCATGTATAGCGAACACACCCCAGGGATTGCCAAAAATCTCTAATGGCGGCCATCTTGAAAAATAAAAAATAAAAATAAAAAGCCCCTCTTCCTCCTTTTTTAAAAAACATGGATGTGAAACATGTTTTGTTTTTTTTAACTCTGACTTAAGTGGAGATCACTGTGGTGCACTTTATTATTGGTCGTGAGACGTTTGAAGAAAAGATCTAATGACTTCCTTGTTTAGATTCCTTCTGAGGATGAATTTGCGATAATTACTTTTACGATCCAACAACTAGTCCCCTGCTACAGTCATGGCTGTTGCTTTTCAAGTACCTAACCAATTTTAAAGAATAGACATCCAACTTTACTTTAGCTTTATATACTTGTAAGCCTCCCACAGTCCACGCTAACTTTTTGAATACTTGCTCCCCGAACAGAAAATTTAGTTATAATGTACATGTATGCGGCGTAAATATGGTCATACTACCAAGTATGACCATTTACATTGTAGATGTGTCAATACCACTAAACATTATTCAATGAAAACAGTCGACCATGATATTACTATTAGTATTTGGTTAATTGGATAATGTAAAAGAATGCTGAATATTAATTTTAAGTAAAATGATTACCATATACTGCCTGTTTTAGTAACCAGCTACTAGTTTAGGAAGCTATGAACAAAATAATAAATCACTCACTTATTTATATACTTAGACTGAGCTATCAATATACTTTATTTTTACTTCATGAATCATGGTGTAATCGATCATTGGAAGGCATTCAATCAGGATCTGATAATGCCATGATTGACACTTTATAAAGGCACACATTTTTGCTTTGTTTTGAATAGTAAATTAGTATTTATTTACTTCATTCATCGATAGTTAAAGATAAATAACAGTTTTGGGAAAGTTACAGAAAACATTTATAATTTATAATTTATAATTGCTCAATGATCAATATAGTTGAATAAGTCTCTAAAAGGGCTCGTGTTGTATAAAATCCAAACCTAACGATGCGTAAATGCAGAAATATCGGAAGAAAATCCAATACCCGCCCGTGAAATGTATAAATCCACCGCCGTTCGCACCTGTCCCGCGCCGCTAGCGCTGGACTGGAGTATCGACAACCTGGGGACAAGCCCGTATAGCGAACGCGCATGGTCAATAATGCACGTAGCGTATGCGCGATTCCGTGTTGGTGATGCCGATGAGTTTTGAGGGTGACGTTATTATTGCAGCGATCAAAGACAAAGCCGGATTCTACAAGGACTACCGTACTAAATCATCAATTTGAGGTAAGTTATCCTTCTTTTTTAGAAAATTATATGCAATGTACGATAAGTTCAATCACTAAAGGTAATTCAGAGCGAAACAAATTCAAATAATTTTGTAAGTAAAGGCGATTTTTTACCTCGTCGCACATCTACAAAAATGTACCTGCAAGATTTTGAGCGACGTCGCGTCACAGCGCTGTGCTACGCACAGCGCTGATCACAGTTACCCTAGCCTAGGGCCTAGCTATCTATGACTCAAGTAGGAGCTACGAACACATCTACAAAGTATATGGTCCACTCAGGTGACCATTTACACGCAATATATGGTAATACACAGGAGATAATTACCGTACTGCCTATTCATACACTGTACCGTTCATCAGTTGAACGTTGTGTGTTAGGATGCATCGGTAATGAAACAGACGGAAATAATCCTTTTTTTTCCTACATTTTGCAATCTTCAAAACAACAAAGTCGGTAATTATTATCAAAGTATATGACTTAGAGGGATCACATAAACTGAGTTTTTTGCATTTGCTGGTAAATTAGAGAGAAATCGGCTGACAAAAATTGTTTATGTTTTGGATAATGCAGCAGAGGTTGATCTCCACACAATGCTACTGTAATGTATGATTGAGTGACCCCCACATCGGCACACTAAAACATTTCTGACAGTTTTAAGACTTAAAATTTGTACAAATTTCTTGAGAATTGTACTCATACATTGAGAAAATAGTGCAGATTCGGATGCGATGATCAGATTGCGAAGTATTAATTATATTTTGAGATAGCGCTCTTCGAACGCGCGCTGTGGTTTTTTTGGCTTCACAAGTTCGAAGTGTTTTTAATACCGGCACGCCCTCAACTCTTGTTGACAATGCACGCAACTCCAAATTTCTTGTGCGATTAATTTTATTGGCATCATTTCACACAAATTTACTCGTAGCGGACGATCTACGCATTATTCCTCCTCAAAATTTCGACCAGTTTAGTTTTAAGGGTAGCACGCATCATAACATGCACGATTTTTCACAACACGGGAAAAACAAATATTACGCGGTGTGCCGATATCAAAAACAGTGCCGAGATGTGTAGTATAGCAAGGGGTTGCAATACCGAAACGGGTTGTATTACCGTACATTGCAAATTACAATAGGAAATACGTTCGAATTTCGAAGTTGAATTTGAAAGTCGGCCATTAACGGAGGATAATAAATGGATGTTTAGCAAACATTTTCCACCATTTCCCGAAGAAAATAAGCGCCCTGAGGCGTTATACGCGCGTTTTGCCGCGCACCAGTGGCAGCGCGCATAGTCAATGACATGTCCCATGCAAAACATTCACGTTTGGTGCGTAACCGGTTAATACAACCCGGTTTGTGCGCTACAAAAAATTCTGCTTTCTTGAAAGGGTGCCGTAAAAGTTCAATTTGCGTAAGTTTGCCGCTTTTTTTCTACGAAATAAGTTATCAATTCTTTATCTTGAGAATATATAGATCACTTATTTGTGTTTTATTCATATCTCTGTTCTTCATGTTGATCGTTTTCATGGCGGTAAAGAAATGGTATCCGGTAATAGGACCCGATACCATACTACTACTAGTAGGGAGAACGACCGAATACCGCAATCACTGCATTGTATCTGCTACACGCAAAACTTTGCTACAAAAAACCTAGGTAGAATTCATATTTTTCATATATTTTACCATGAATTGGTATCCCTCTTGAAGCTTAATCCTTCCTTGATCTGGATATGGCATTAGTTTGTTCCTAAATCGATGTTTTAACACCCGAAAAAAACAATCTGAATGCGCAGTGAGTTAGGGAGACTTCGCGGTAGTCGCGGTACGACTAGCGATGTGAAGACTCCATTTTGCTTCCACAGTGCATACCATTTTCCCAACTTCCATTGCCAGAGTAGGGGTTCGTAACTCCCTCTACGTTGAATTTGAGGCCATTGTCGTGTAGAGCAGAATGTGATCTTTCGAATGACACCAAATTCGCCCGGAATTTTTTGGAATTTTCCACCTTGCAAATTGATTTTTTTGAAGGATTGTTTTGCTGAAATTTTTGCATCGATTTCGGCACAAAAATTCGACGAAAAATCGTTTAAAACTGAGAAGGAATCTGAAAAAGGTATGGAAAAGTAGTATTTTATGAAAGTGCTGTTGATTCTCTACACATTGAAATACATTACTATGGGAGTAGTAATAGCGCTAAGCTGCGATCATCCAATGTAAACAAATTGCCCACGTACTGATTTTGATATTTTTGCCATGTTGAGGCCATGCGTTTTCTACTAATAGCGCTGGGGCACGCGCAGAGCATAGTTACCGTCCATCGCCTGAAACTGGACAGAACCAAACTTTTGTACCTTCTACCTCTAAAATTGGAATATCTTCACTAATATTGAAGCTAATAAGTTGATTTAAGCACCAATTATTTTTCTCACTTTACAAGCTTTCCAATGAATATTAAGTTTGTTGAGGTTCCTTCAACAAATCCAAAAGTCACTGAACTCCCTACTACTAGTCCTAGTATTGGTATTGGGTCCTATTACCGGCTACCATTTCTTTACGCCATGAAAACGATCAACATGAAGAACAGAGATATGAATTAAACAGCAAATAAGTGATCTATATATTCTCAAGATTAAAGAATTGATAAAAAAAGCGGCAAACTTACGCAAATTGAACTTTTACGGCACCCTTTTCAAGAAAGCAGAATTTTTTTTGTAGACGCACAAACCGGGTTGTATTAACCGGACGCACCAAACGTGAATGTTGTTGCATGGGAATGTCATTGACATGCGCGCTGCCACTGGTGCGCGGCAAAACGCGCGTAATAACGCCTCACGGCGCCTTATTTTCTTCCGGGAAATGGTGTAAAATGTTTGCTAAACATCATGTTATTATCCTCCGTTAATGCCGACTTTCAAATTCAACTTTCAAAATTCGAACCGTTTTTCCTATTGGATTTGCATGTACGTGTATACAACCCGTTCGGTATTGCAACCCCTTGCTTAGACCATACCCAATTGTGGAGCAATGAGTATGACTATGTACTCCCGATGTTTGCTGTATGATTTTTTGCTGCTGTTTGACTAGTTAAATTTTCTCTCCACGTTATCCTTAGTTAA